>JAVJIF010017906.1:0-88923 GCA_038442645.1 Agave tequilana
AAAACATACGTTTGCAGTGTCCACCTCCTCTTCAGATTCACTTTCTGAATCCCAAGTGGCTTTGAGAGCTTTCTTCATAAATGACTTCTTTTGCTTGATAGAGAAGATATCTTGTTTCTAAATCTAGACATTCGCCATGATATCTCCGGGTTTCCGACAGTTGTATCAAATTATTTTCTTTTCCTCCTTTCCTTCCCGCCGTCTCCTATGGTTGTATTTTTTCTTATTGTATGCTCTTGTTACATTTCTTACGATTAGAGATAGCTCTTCATCATCTTCTTCTCTTCTCTTCTTCGTCAGAGATGGCGGGAGTAGACTTGAAAGCGATAGTCCTTCTTTTTTTGTGGCGCCATTTCTTCTCTTGCCACTTTCTCCATCTCATGGGTCTTAGGTTGCCGATAAGATCAATGAGCTTCATCTCATCTTTATCGCTTAACTCCTTCAATGTGGTAGCTTTGACTTTCCAAGAAGGTGAAAGTGCGCAAATGACCTTTTTGGACCTTTTGATCATTGTTGATTTCATCACCTAGAGAAGCAGACCATGTAATTTTAGTAAACTTTGTAATCATGTCATCATAAACTCATTTTCATGCATTCTAAAGTTTTCATATTGAGAACACAAGAGATCAATTTTAGCTCTCTTGATTGTGATGTTCCCTTATAAGTGACCAATAAGTGTTCCCAAATCTCATAGGCGATTTACAATGAATGACCCTTGTCATGTCATCCTCATTCATGCTAAAAGCAGGCATTTTGTGCCTTTGAATTAGCTTCATATTCCTTGGAGGCGAGATCGGACCAAGTGCCTTCCTCATCGTGGGTGTACTATAGGGTTTGATCACCGCCTTTGCAACCCAGCATCCTAGGGATTGCAAAATACTGTCATACTAACTTTCCATATGGGAAAGTTAAGGCCACCAACATGGGAGGGTCCTAATACTGTCGGCCATTTTTACTAGTGGATGAATGAAAAATTTTATATAATGATATCAAATTAGGATCTCTCTAAGGATGTAAGCCAAAAACTAGAGACCTCGCTCTAATACTAATTTAATTACACCTAGAGGGGGGTGAATAGGTGTAAGGCTAATCAATTAAAAATTTAATGCAAAATAAAAATGAGATGATGCAAATGATCACTCAAAGAAAGATTAGAAGCCATATACCCCGTGAAGGACTCTGAACTTCTTCCTCGTTATTCCCCTAGATAAGAATTTGAGGTGCTAATGCAATCTTGTTGTAAGAGTATAGATCGACAATAAATGAATAAAAAATAAAGCAGATAAGAGAGACAAGAAATCAATCACAAACAAAGAGATTTGTTTCGAGGTTCGAGCCACCGCTCTATGTCCCCACCTTCACCACCGTGAAGGATTTCCAATCCACTAGAACTTTTCACTAAAGGATTACAATCACTATGGAGTACACAACTCCCAACACACACCTCTAGTTCAGAGGTAGCGTAGCAACAACAATACAATAAGCATTGGGTGATCAAAAGACCACAAACTCTCTCTTAAAAACACTTCTTTACAAAAACCCTAGAGAATAATATATAAGATTGAAGCTTAAGGTTTTGTAAGTGAAATTTGAAAATAAAAGAGAGATTTTCAGAACCAAAACTTGAAGAAAATTTCAGAGAATAAAAGTACAAAATTGAAACGAAAACTTTTTCTCAAGTAAGCACAAAACTTTGAATCTTTCAAATTGTTGTTATAATAAATTCAATCCTAAAGACCCTTTATATAGGTTTTAGGAAGAGTAAACTTAGAATAGTTTTACCAGCATAAAAGAGGAATAATTTGACCCTCAAAATTAACTATCCATGTTTGAATTTAAACATGTTTTATAAACAATTAAAACAAAATAGACAGAATTGCCAATCTGGCAGACTAGCGGTCGACCGGCTGGTCGACCGGTAGATTCAAAATTTGACTGTTAGCACTCTCCGGTCGACCGTGACAAACCGAGAGTTGGCTGCTCACAGTTGGTCGACCGCCCGGTCAACCGCAACAGGGACTTGTCGACCGCCCAGTCGACCGGGTACGTGCACAATATGTACACCCCTAATTACCAGAACTCCAGTCGATCGTGCGGTCGACCGTTCTGGTCTATAATAGGCACAGTCGACCGCCCGGTCGACTGACCTTGGCCAAAATAGTTTTTGAAAAAAATCTTTTTGAAGACAAGTGAAATTTTGAAATATTTTTGTTTGAATTTTGGAAGGTAGGAAACATACATAGATGCTAGATATAAGTTCAAAACTTGATAAAAATATTTTAGAAAATTTGAGAACCAAAAACATACTTTAGAAAAACATGTATGTTTGATATGTGTGTATTTTTGAGCTTCAACCATATATACTAATCTTTAACAAAACTATTTACAAGATGAGTCTACAAGTAGGAGTCTCTAAATCTTGATGTTGAGCAGTGATTGAGGTAGAGCCTAATATCCCATGCTTGAGCCATCCATACCTGTACCAACTTGAAATTCAATTTTGAACTTCTATTAGTACCAAATAGCTTTTATATGATTTGTTATCATCAAAACACATAACCCGGAGATTGTAACCTTTGGGCCAACACTTCCATCACTGTCTCTCCTTGTGGATCACGGACCTGTTAGCCCTAAGCTACACGGTAGCATTGAGGATCTAGCACTGTTCTAAACTTCTGTATTTTTCTGTGTGAAGGTTTGTCTCTATCAAATTTTGCCGTCATTGCTTAGGAGGGACGGTAAGTTTTTCTTCTTTTTTGATTTATTTTAAACAGTTTAATTTTTTCTTCTCTGTTTTTGTATGCAAGGCTAATATTTAATAACTAGGATCTGCAGTGAGATATTGCCTCAAGAACTGTGGTGAACTACAAGCTGTAGTTTCTTACAGGTTATTTAAAATTCAAGGATTTAATTACTTTAGTTTATAGTTTTCCTGTTTACATAATCTGCACACTGTTCTGACCTCAATAGTAATATGGTTGATTTTTAATGCTAAAAAATGTTTAGACACTACATTCTAGGCATTTGTTTAATTCATTACATTTAAATTATTGTTGAAGCGTGCTGGAACCAAGGTACGTCTGCATTGTATGTAGCTTAGGAACACACTTTTATGTTATTACTAGGGTGTTAGTTTTGCTATATACTTGCACACACACACTAAAACAAATCAAAGGCTTGTCCTATAAATAAGATAAGGTGGGGAAATCATTACCTTCCTTAGCTCAAAAGTCATCTCCTCACTCATTAACCCAGCCAAACTTAAAATTGAATAGATATTGGCCCTAGGGACATCTCGGACTTAATAGGAGATTGACCTAAGGGAAAAGTTGATTAGAATTTGACTCTTGCCAAATTGGTGTCAAAGGTTGGGGATTGAGAGGCGAAACCGTGAAGAATAGTGGTTTGACATAATTAGGCCTGTTGCTTAGGCACATATACCTTCCACTAGTCTTGTCCCTACCTGACCGATTAACTTGTGGTTAGATTTTATAATATACCCCCTTGGACAGTCTAATCAGTTGGAGTCGTCTAGGTCTAAGGTCTACCTTAACTTAGGCTAGATTTTTCTTTGTTTATTTGTTGTTTTTTTTGTTTTTGTTTTTGACATTTTTGTGATATGAATTACAATTACAAATATTTTAATGCATATAGTGATCCATACTTCATACCGACCTCTTTTGATTCGGATATTACCAACCCAACATTTTATAGCTTTAACCAATCAAGTATGCCAGATTGGTCTTATCCGAATTAGTATATGCCCCAACCCAGTATTATGAACAAGATTAGGATGATCATCACCACTCTTCACTGAGTCAGTGGGCATATAACTCTCTCGAGTCATACTATCAACAACCTGACCAACATTCAGTTTCATAGATCAACCTATAGAAGAGAAATCTTCTTTATAAAAGAGTTTCGAAGCCATGACTCCACACGACAACTCCAAATCTCGACGGACTCAATACTCACAAAAAATTCTCAACTCTAAGATCCTTACTCTATTTTCCAAGTCCCACCACAACAAGGACATACCGACTTTAAAAAGAGTATGGAATCCATGATTCAATTCCAAAGTGATCCTTTCGATATGATAGAAGTAAGACTTAGTCGATTAGAAACATCCGTAGGAATGAGGAAACTCTTCCTACCCAATCTTTGACTATTCCCGACACTTCTAACCACATTGATGAAGATTAATTCCAAAGTGATCCTATCAATATGATAGAAACAAGACTTAATCGATCAGAAAACATGCATAGGAATGAGGAAACTCTCCCTACCCAATTTTTGACTATTCTAGACACTTCTAACCATATTGATGAAAATTTAGAATTATGGTATTTGAAGACTTTGACCAAGATTCAATTTTACCACAAAGCCTTGAACTTGACCAATATCAACCCATTGAATAAATGGCAAGTTTTCATTTCAATGAAATTGAACTTGGACATGAATGTGACCCTGACCTACAACTTTGTGATTGAATTTCAATTTTTGAATCTATGTTAACTCTGATATCCTTACCCAAGTTTGACCCATTTTCTGAGCCAACACTGATTCTCGTACCTATAGATTTTGAACATGAATCACCTATTTTGGATAGTCACATTCAATTGTTGGGAAATGAATCTGAAGTTTAATTCTTTGATATGAACCAAACTCTTAAACCAAATTTGACTTTTGAAACCCAAACTTGATTTTAGTCAATTCTTTGAGTAAGCATTGATTCCCGTTCCTTTCATTCCCGAGCCTAAATCAACTACAACACTAAATCACATTCCATTATTGGACCAAGGTATAGACAATTATGACTCAGGGATGATATTTCAAGATTGGTTATGTAAAGGAAATAATTTTCATGATAGGATCTTGCATGATCCTATTCATATTGGGGATTGTAATATGTAAATAGAAAAGAGGTCAATAAAGGTGGGTTCCGTGAACCACCACATTCTCATGATTGGGTAGTAACGCTTGGCCCAATCCGACTACCACCAGAACACCACCACCTTGAGGTAACATGTTCCTTCCCTTTCTTCTTTTTCATGCATTTTATAATTTATTCATATATTGAGGACAATGCATGAGATAAGTGTGAGAGAGGGTTCTAACGTAACATAGATTAGGTTTTCTTTTTATTTAAAAAAAATTAACATTTTCTTTGCTTTAAAAAATTTTTGAAAAGAGAAACAATATTTGACCCCTTTTTGAATTTTAAGAAATAAGAGAATCATAATTAGGATTTCTTATACTCAGTCAAAATAAGATTATTTGCTTGAATTCTAGGGTTAGAAAAAAAAATTAGAAAAGTAATGTAGTCTTTTGGCTTTTACCTTGATGAAATATGCATACTTCATATACATACACATTTATGATTCAAAAACAAAGATTCTTATGTCTTATAAGAAAAAGAGAAAAAGAAAAAGAAAAAGAATATATATATATATATATATATATATATATATATATATATATATATATATATATATATATATATATATATAATTCTTTAATTAAGCTGGGCATTTGTGCCTCATAAAGCATAAGTATTCATGCCTAAAAGTGATCCATATAATAAATAAAATCCTTAGTTTTGCGGCCTTGTTCGAGTCCTTAAGTCCTTGGGGTATTTTCTCACCTAATGCTCTAAGACCCTTCAGTTTGGGAGTCACCGACTAAAGGCTTGTTACATTGTAGATTAGAAAGCCTAATAGAATTAAGGGATAATACTACCAAAATATGAAAAATAAGGCATAAGAATTAGAGTTAAAGAATCCCGAGTCAAAATTTTATTGTCACCAAGGTACATATGACTTAGGATAATAGACTAGATGAGAAATATAGTTTGACTCCTTACCTTAATTGATAACAAGTTTTTGAATAAAGACTAAGTTTAGGAATGAATAGTTTTGTATTCTTATGACTTATAGATTGCTTAATCCTTCCAAATATACTTTAAATATTTTCTCTCTTTCAACATTACACTTTGAAAATACTAACACTTTATTTTCTTTCTTTATGGATTATATGGGTGTAATTCACTGAAAACCCTCACGAGACAAAACTCATCCTTTAGGAGTAATCTAGAGGTTTAATGACTTATTGCATATGCTAAGTGAAACTATGATTTCTATGAAAGTGAGTTTGATTAGGTTAGTTTTATTTTTTTATTTTGCTCGAGGACGAGCAAAAGATAAGTGTGGGAGTGTAATCATATACGTACATTGCATATTTAATATCACAAGTGTCACATTTCTGTATGTATTTTTTTATAATAAAACTTTTCTATTTGATATATTTCATGTAAAGTGGCGTGCAAGGTAATTAAGAAATAAAAGAGAGAGAATGATAGATTTATCCAATTAAATCTAAAAGTTCAAAAGAAAGGGGATCAATTCAAATCCAAAAGTTCTAGAAGCCATCTTATCTGAAAACTGGATATATCAAATAAGATAATATCATCAAAATTCAAGTGAAAAACAGATTATTTTATCGATGTCGCTGAGATAAAGAGATAGATAATCATATCTAGAGCAGATATTCAAAATGAAGATAAAAGGATAGAAGATGAATCAACGGATGACCAGCTCTCAGATCCTGGCCCTACGTCTAGGATAATGCGGAGGAAATGCGGCAAAACCAACATTTTCTGGGCATTTTGTCTAAATCTGGGGGATCCCCAGCTCCTCCTATCTTTATACGTCTGTCCTCCTATTTCTCCTATAAATACCTGCATACCCCGAAGACGGAGAGGGCACGACTCTAGAGGAGAACTCCAGAGAGAGTTTTAGGGTTAGAATATTTTTTTCCAAATGTTCACTATAGTATTCAATTTGGGAGACAAAATTGTAAAAATAAGACGGAGTGCTTGCAATTGATGGTGACAGCTCAATAAAGGTTCTTTTATTCTTTTTAATTTATCTTATTTTATTTTTACTTGCTTTAGTTGCTTTATTTACTTTTATCTGCTTTCTTTATGCCTTCTTTTTACATGCCTTCTTTATATCTGGATTAGGGAGAGTTTTATGAAAGAAAGAGAGAAATAATTATCTTTAGAGTGACACTAAATATAATCTTTCTTAAAGATAGTTATATTGAGAGTGTCAGCCACTGAAACTATCCTACTCCTCTTCATCGTTACTCAACTTAATTGATTGCGTGTTTTTTTTTTAATTACTCCAAGGTATGTTCTTTCTTCTCTTGTTTATTTTCTTTCTTTGTAACTTAGTTCCTCTTATAATCAAAACACACTATCTTCTCTTCTACCTTCACTTTTCTTTCTAATTTAGTTTTTTTTCTTTTTTCTTTTAAACAAAGAAGATCTGTAACCAGTATAGTAACTTAGGAAGAAAACTTACATAATGCTTCCATCGCTATCCCTCCCTGTGGACTACGACTCGTTAGCCCTAGGTTGCATGATAGCATTGAGGACCTAGCACTGTTCTAAACTTTTGTATTTTTCTATGTGCAGGTTTGCCTCAATCAATTATCTTGTTGGAATTATCTCTGAATTTCTTTGGCTTATTGAGCTTCTTTTAATCTTTGGGCTTCTTTTCTTTTCTTCTTTAATTATAGAGGTCTGCATATTACTAAGCAAAAATACAATTAAATACATTATTTTATAAAAATAAATGTGAAAATATAGTCAAAAATAGGCACATTTGATGAACAATCACACCATACACCTATCTTTTTGCTCATCCTCAAATAAAATAAAAAAAAAAAACTAAACTAACCTAACTCACTTTCGTAGAAATCACGGTTGCACTTAGCACGTGCAACATGCCGTTAAACTTCTAAGTTACCCCTAAAGGATGAGTTTTGTCTCATGAGGGTTTTTAGTGGATTACACCCACAAAATCAATAAAGAAATAGAAACAAAGTGTTAGTATTTTCGAAAACGCATTTTGAAAAGAAAAAAATATTTTAAAGATTTTTGCAAGAATTAAGCAATGTATAAGTTATAGGAATACCAAACAATTCATTCCTAAACTTGGTCCTTATTCAAAAACTTGTTATCAATCAAGGTTAGGAGTCAAACTGTATTTCTTATCTAGTCTATTGTTTTATCCTAAGTTATATGCATCTTTGTGACAGTGATATTTTGACTCAGGATTCTATAACTCTAACGCTTATGCCTTATTTTTCATATTTATTTTTTGGTGATTTATCTCTTAGTTCTATTAAACTTTCTAATCTGCTCATGTAATAAGCCTTTAGTCAATGACTCCCAAACTGAATGGTTATAAGGCACCGGGTGAGAAAACACCCCAAAGACTTGAGGATTCAAGCAAATAAGGCCACAAAACTAAGGGTTTTATTTATAAGATGGACCTCTTTTAGGTATGAATATTTATGCTTTATGAGGCATAAATACCCAGCTTAAGCAGAGAATTTTTGATATATATATATTTCTTTTTTTATATAAGGCATAAGAATCTTTGTTTTTGACCCTAAGTGTGTAAGTGTATAAAATATGCATATTTCATCAAGGTAAAAATCAAGACTAAATTATTTTTTTAATTTTTCTTCTAACTCTAAAAATCAAACAAATAATCTTATTTTGACCAAGTATAAGAAATCCTAATTTTGATTCTCCTATTTCTTAAAATTAACTTAATTTCTTACAAAAAATAGGTCAAAATATCATTCTCTTTTTTTAAAAAGTTTTTAATAGCAAAGAAAATGTTAATTTTTTAAATAAAAAGAAAACCTATGTATGTTAGAACCCTCCTCCACACCTATTCATGCATTGTCCTCAATATATGAATGAATGTATAAATGCATGAAAAAGAAGAAAGAGAAAAAATGTTATCTTAAGGTGATGGTTCCGGTGGTTGGATTGGGCCAATCGTTGCTATCTAATCAAGATAATGTGGTAATTCACGGAACCTACCTTATTGACCTCTTTTCTATTTATATATTTACAATTCCCAATATGAATAGGATCATGCAAGATCTTATCAGGAAAATTATTCTCTTTACATGAGCAATCTTGGAATATCATCACTGGGTCATTATGGTTAATGCCTTGGTCCAACAATAGAATATGATTTTACGGTATAGATGATTTGGGCTCTGAAATGAAAAGTTCAGAAACCAATACTAACTCGAAAAATCAACTTTGGGCTCGAGAGTTGGTTTTTGGTTCAAGAGTTAGTCCAAATCAAAGAGCTCAATTTCATATTCTTTTCCCATCAATGAAATGTAACTATCCAAATGAGGTGATTCTATTTGGAAATCTATGGATAAAAGAATCAATGTTGACTCAAAAAATGGGTCCAATTGGGCAATAACACTGGAGTCAACATATATGCAAAAATTGGAAAAGAATCACAAAATTCTGGATCAGGGTCACATTCATGTTTAAGTTTAATTTCATTGAAATGAAAACTTGCCAATTTGTCAATGTGTGATATTGTCAAAGTTCAAGGTTTTGTGGTGAAATTGAATTTTGGTCAAAGTTTTTAAGATACCATGATTCTTGATTTTCATCAATATGGCTAAAAGTGTCGGGAATAGTCAAAGATTGGGTAGGGAGAGTTTCCTCATTCCTACACATGTTTTCTAATCGACTAAGTCTTGCTTCTATCATATCGAAAGGATCGCTTTGGAATTGATTTTCATCAATATGGCTAGAAGGGTCAGTAATAGTAAAAATTGGGTAGGGAGAGTTTTCTCATTCTTACGCATATTTTCTAATCGACTAAATCTTACTTCTATCATATCGAAAGGATCACTTTGGAATTGAATCATGAATTTCATACTCTTTTCTAAGTCGGTTTGTTCTTCTTGTTGTAGTGGGACTTGGAAAATGGAGAAAGGATCTTCGACTTGGGAATTTTTTGTGAGTATTGAGCCCGTCGAGATTTGGAATTGTATATGGACTCAAGAAAGGCTTCAAAACTCTTTTCTAAAGAAGATTTCTCTTCTATAGGTTGAACTTAATATTGAATATATGAAGCTGAATGTTGATCAGCTTGTTTATAGTATGACTCGGGGGAGTTGTATCCCCACTGACTTGGTGAAGAGTGGTGATGATCATCCCAATCTTGTTCATAATACTGGGGTTGGGGTGTATGTGACGGAAAGTTAAAAGTATTGCAAAGTTTTTTGAATCAATAAAAGATTACAACAACTCAAATTCCAACTACAAGAGAGAGGAGACACTTAAGCTTAAATCTCCTCTTTATTTGATGCTGGGTTCTTTGTGTAGCGGTGAAAAGTGAATCTTATTTTTTATTGATCGGGTGTATGTCAAGCTTCTTCAGAACTTCTATTTTTGGATTACTGATGGAGTAGCACAACTCCTATCCAATGAAATCTCAAAGAGATTTGGGAAAAACTTGAACTCAACAAGTTTGTATAGAAGAGTTGAACACTTTGTAACGCCAATAATCCTCAGCTGAAAATTTTGACCCCTTTTCAATAACAGCTCTAGCTATTTATAGGGGTTATAGGAGTAAAATTTTCCCCTAAAACTATCCATAATAGGGGTTAACTCCCCACATTATGTGGGCAATACTTGACCTACTAATGGGGGTAGTTATAACTTAGACGCAGGGCTCATTTGTAGTTGAAACGCAGGCTTGAGCTCTATGTTTAGTCATTGAGATGATGCTGGACGCGAGTCTCGAGCTCTGTGTTTGGGCACTGCTGTAGTGTTGAAACGCAGAAATCGAGCCCTGCATTTTGGTACTGCAATGATGTTGAGACGCGGGTCTCGAGCCCTGCGTCTTGGCACTGCAGTGATGTTTGAGACGCGGGCTTCGAACAACGCGTCTTGACGCTGCATCAATGGCTCTGATCATCCTTGGGTCTGAAGTATGGACTCTATTATCTGATGACTTATCTTCAGTGATTTTTAGATAGTCTACAGAACCCCTCCAAAGTTTACAAAACTCCGCGATTGACTGAGACGGGTTTTCAAACACTTTGGACTTTTGTTTTGGCAGCAAGCTCTCAAGATTGGATTGGCAATCTTCTGAGATGATCGTCGTGAGTGTCTAGATCTTGGTCTTTGTGAGTATACTATTAAACTCTTTGAAGCCATCAGAGATGATCGTCGTGAGTGTCTAGATACGCAGTCCAGACCTCAACAGTACTCTGAGCTAGTTGTCGGTGTATCATTGAACCAGAAAAAATCACTAACTGCTTTTACCAGTGTACTGTTGAACTGATTGTAGAAGCAGAGACTGAACACAGGTCTTATAGATGCAAAGGTCATGTTGCTTCAGAGAAGCAGACCTCATTTGAAGTAGAAACGCAACTCTTTTCATTGAAGAGACACGAACATCAAAGTAGAGATGCAGCTCTCACTTTGTTAAAGTGACGTAGACTTTGAAGCAGAGATGCGGACTTCTCTTTGTTGAAGAGATGTGACTCTGTTATTTTGCCAAGGCGCAAGTTTCATTTGAAGTGAAGATGCACCTTTCGCTTTATGTAGAAACGCAACCCTGATCGTTACAAATGTGAACTTGATTCAAAGATAAGACACAACCCTCCTTTGGAATAGAGACATAGCTCTCGAGTGCTGCGAATGCGATGTTCTTCTTGTTTGCATATGCGACTTTTAGAGAATGTGAGCCTCATGTTTGAGTGCGTTGACACGCGTCCGGCCTAGATTAGCCTCAAGATACACACCACGTCTCTTGGCTGACGCGTCTTCCTATAAAAGGCACAGAACATCTTTTCAAGAGTCATCATTTGACTCTTCTTCCTCTTTTAACTATGCGTCTAGAGTTTATAAGCTTCTTCAAGCTTCATTTTGAACCAAAAGCTTCAAGTTTTCAATTTCAATCTTCCTCGAAGATTTTGTCGGTGAATTGGATCCAAAATAGAAGTAAATTGCCTCCTCGTCCGGTTTCGCTCCTTTGGCAGCTCAAATAGGTGGCATAACTCCAGCAGAAGCCCCCATTTTAGGTAAAAATGGCTTTCACCATTAATGGACTCAAAGAGTTTTCTAAACTCTTAAACTTCTGTTGAAGTTAAACATCCAACACAATGTTCATGGCCCGCATTTGAATCGTGGATGCGGCTTTTATGTTGGTGAGCAAGACGCGGATCTAAGGACCCTCGCACCTTTGTTTTGTTAACTTGACTCTCACGTCTGTTTAATAATGTAGTGCTATGAACTTTGTGTTAGACTCTCCTGAATGCAGGCGTGGTCGAGTCTCGCGTTTGAAGTCCAACACTTAGAAAAGTTTTCAAGTCTTGGAGTTCAAACGCGGACTTCATATGGTCCTCGCATTTTTGTGTCTCTCTTCCCCCTTTTTTTGATTGAAGTGTCTCAAGTGAGCCTCGCATTTCAGTTTGAACGCGGGTTTCATATGAGTCTCGCGTTTGGGCTTCAATACTTAGTTGATTTCAAGCCTATTTCTTTTTCATATACTAATTATTGTGTTTTTCCTTTTGCAATAAGATATTCCTTCAATCCTTTGTCTAAGAAGTGTCATTTGGACATATCGGTGGTGCTGACCCGAATATGATTTTCATTCTCAGAGGTCTGCTCTGGTGATTGGTGGTAAATCAAGGGAGTGACGGTACCGGGTCAGCAATGCCAATAAATTTACTCTCCAGGAAATCATTTCAGACGGTCGGCGTGAATTAGATTCCCGTGCACTACTAAGGAAGCCCGACTTCTTCTTTGGTGACTCGATCGAGGAGGATGAAGCTGTTCTTTATGATAGAGATTCCAAGTGGCTCCGTCAAATCAATAACAGGGGATTTTCCTCCTGAACATGGAACAGATGTATTCCTTAGCATACCTACAGTATATGTCCGTTTGTCGGACGATGGACTGGGAGTTAATTAAGCCAATCTCTGGAGTTTCCCTTGGCAAGATATGTGCCCATAAAGTCTTCACAGTTGGTCATGGGAGGGACGTGCTGGGATTGCAGCCTGAATTGGTCAGAGCTGAATACCCAACAGGGGAGACTCCACAACTTGCAGCCACCTTCATCAAACAATTCCTGGACGTGAGGGGTGATTTTTCTCCAGAATTTCGTGCAATTGGTTAGATTCACTCTACCGACAAAATATGGTGGGGCAGAATGGTAAGGTTTGCTCTTACAGAGTTTGTAGACCTTTTGCTGCAGGTATGACTGTACGGGGCTGTTAGGGCTGTCCAGTATGATATTCCGTGGAGCAACCAACATTTCTATGCTATCCTAATTCAGAGATCTACATGGTCTTCGCTCCCATCAAAGAAATGTGGCTTGCCCTTCATGAAATGTACGAAGTCTCAGAGCTAGTGATTGGTGATGCCCCCTATGAAGAATACGTCCCATCGACAGAGGAGCTACATCTGCTGAAGAAGAGCATTCTTCTGGGGTATAAGACTTATTGGGAAGTGCTGTGCCACTTCTACGTCTATGGACAAGTGATAGGGTAGAGAAGCGAGGGAGTTAAACAAATATCATGGGCGAATTATCTATTCCCTGGGGTGAATAAGACTGACCCGATGACTTGGCTAGCTCCTAGCACTGATGAAGAAATAGCTGAAAGGATCAGTGCATTCACCAGTTTCTACACCACAGAATCTAACAAAGACACTTTCAAGCCGGATGTGATCTTCAAACGTTTCCACCACCAGGCTAAGACCTCAATATCTGATAAAGCTCTACTGGCAGGTTTTCTTATGCTTTGGTTGAAGTGATGTGTAGTTCCGATACTTTCCCATGAAGTAATTATCACGATGTGGTGTATCCAGCGGTTTTTTCTTGCTCATGGGAAGTCCATTGCCCTCCTCCTATCAATGGTGGCTGGGATTCAGAGCGGGTTGTGGGCGCTAACAAAGAGCTTTTGTCAGTGGAGGCAATCATGGATGCGAAGGGGAACCCAGTCAAGGATTTCAATAGTCATCCCCTGGTTAAGACTCCCAGTCTAAGGGTCGAGCTTCCATACATCTATCTGATGGCTTGGTATGTGATGCATTATCATTACTAATGACCTTAGTCTCTGCATCATAAGGTTTTGCACCCTTCGTGCAATGGTTGGAGAACTCTAACTAGATTCACAGTTACATGTTCTACATTCAAAAGACCGTTTTGAGCGGGGCCAACTACCAGCTGGACATGTGTTTCCCCTAGATTCATGATGCATCCTAGGGGACAAGTTCTTAGACCTCGCTGGCCCGAATAGATTCAACATACGACCCAGATACTTAGTTTTTCGCCAGAGAAACTCCTGCACAGTAGAACCTTAGACGCCTTGTCGATTCGCTAGGAATTTTGGTCATGACCAATTATACAGCGATAACCCCAACCCAAATCTTCTCTTCTGTGAAAATTGTTTTGAAGGTGCCCGAGCATGGTAGCGTAGCTGGAGGAACCAGAGTTGTCTTCACCTTTTCCTACAAGCCTTGGCTTTTGTATGTGGTATTTTATTGCAAATAAAGTTCCTGGATTTGGAACAAACACTTCATGCATAAAAGACATCAATCCACCTATAAGCTAAGGAAAGGTCTAAGGGTTACCGAATGCAAGGGATGACTGAGTATCAGGAGGCTGAGAGGGAGGCCGAGAAGAAGGTTAGAAGAACAGGGGAAGCTTCAGGGTTGAAGTCCGGAGCAGGAGCTACCGAGGAGCAGTCCACTAGGAGGACTCGGCAAGCTGTGCCTAAGCACCCCTGAGCCTCTGCTTTCCAAGTGAGCCTAGCCAGAAGATGGCAACAAAAGAATCTGAGGCTGCAGCTTTAGCCCAAATGCCCGAGCAAGACAAAGAAGTAGAGGAGGAAGAAGTTTCAGCTCTTCGTCCTGGGGGTTTGCACAATAGGGACCCCACAGTCCTGGCAGAAGTAAACTTGCAAGCCAGTCTATCATGGCTGAAGGGGCTATGGTTGCGGGACATCTGGGCCCATAAGTGACAGAGAGGGCTGAAGTTGAAATTTCATCTAAACCGGGAGTTTTAACTCAGCTGGAAGTCCCCTCGGCTAAAGAAGTGATCGGTCGCTAATATTACACATTCATTATCATATTCTCATACTTATTTAGAATAAACTCTGCTTTTTTCTAATTATTATTTAATTTATTTGCAGGGCCATTACTAAAGGAGAGGGAAGAGAAACGAGCCCAAAAGGCCATCAAAATCTGATTTAAATCAAAATTAATTCGAAGTCAGTAAATCAGGCAGATCAGGTCAGTGCAGATCGGTTAAAAATCAGTTAGAAATATATCTCTTCAAATCAATCGGTTAAAACCAACGATCAAAGGTCGTTTCGTCCAATCCAGGAGCTGAAACGAGAAATCCAGAACCAGATAAAATAATTTATCGAAACCAGAGACCCCCACCATTTGGGTGTGACAACCTAGCCACACCCAGGCCATGAAAATGCGGTCAAAGCCGCGTTTCTGTGGCTTTGTTGCAATAGTTAGGGGAGCGTTTGCTCCCCCTATCTTCGTACGCCCCTCCCCAGGTTTTGCCTATAAATACTGAGATTTTCAGGGCGTACAGGGGACAATCATGCAGAGATAGATTTTAGGCCAGTTTTTCCTTCTTTTTAGTGTAGGTTTTTATTTTTTGTTTTTATGTAATTTTAAGTTTTATTTATGTAATTCAGAGGAGATCAAAGTTTCATAGGAGAACAAGAGTGAAGCTTGTACTGAGAGTGACACCGGTATAAGTTGTTATTATTTTCTCTTTTTGTTACAAGATTGAATCTATAGTTGCATTTGTAAGTTGTTATTTGTTTTTTTTTTTGTGCCCTTCTTCTTCCTTTCTACTTTTCTTCTTTTGGTACCAATAGCCATCCAAATGAGTCTTATAGCATCGAAGAGCCATGCCCTTGCGAGTACCACTGATAGCTCATGATGATAGATTTTTAGTCTCATTCTGTATCACTTTATACTTGCATCGTTTTGATGATATAATGTGGAAGAGACAGGAATCAACTCTTACGGGCTATGCGCTTATCGCCTCTACTTCAAGGTAACATCATTGCCACAAATTCAAGGTAAGTATTGGGCCAAAGGAGGTAAGTAATTTTTAGTTTTCTTTCTTTTAATTTTTTAATGTAAATTACCAACACCAACATCTTCTAAATCTTTTTCACTCTTTTTTATTTCTTTTTGTACATATCCATTTCTATTTTTCTCCACCTTCTCAATCTACCACTGTCACGCCCCCCTTCCCAAAATACGTGGAAACGGAGTCACGACGAAGGTCGGCGATGTATATACGCAAGGAATATACCCCACGTATACACGCTAAGCCTAAAGTAACCTGAACAAGCTATAAATCTAAAGCATAATATTAATGATCACTGCAATAATACATATAATGACTACACATGATCCCAGATGAAATAAAGAATGAATAGAAGCTAAGTATGATATACAGGAATCAAAGAATAATAGCAGGAATAAAGAAATGAAAGAATACCAGAATCAAAAGAGAGAGAGAGTCCAGCTCCTCGTGAAACGTACGATCACACGATCACCTGAACAATATAAAAATATCCAATACCCTGGACGTGCGAATCAAGGGTCGTCAGAAGCGACCTAGTGAGTGTGTGTGTGTAAAGAGAGGTGCTCGTGCATAACAACAACATAAATAATGAAAACATGATAACTGAAATGAAGGATAATAAGATAATCAATGTCAAGAACAAGATATGAACGATATATAACTGATCTTATGACAAAAGGAAAGGACTAATGTCAAAATGTGTAACCTACCATATGTTACTAGTCTGATATATAAATCTGGTCACGTGTACAATCATATGTCTAACCTAGATATATATACATACAGTCGGTGATCACGATCAGTCACAATGTATTAACAGTTCATTATGATTTATTATGTTAGCGAACACCAATTGCCACCTATAATAGACGCATCTCATACTACGCCTACTACACGTATCAATCAGGGTTCTAAGTTATTGAAACTGATTTGTTGGAGACATTATCCATGCTTTAGGTGGGTCCCGTACATACCCGGGTCTACGACCTCAGTTTCCTGCACTGAACCAGGTCGTACCACTAGGTACTCAGTAATAGTAACAGTAATCTCACTGTGAAAACAGTGGAACAATAACAGTACAGATGGGATATCAGTCATCCCCCAGGAACCCTGCAGTGGAACCCTCAGTCGGCTACGCAACCTGTATCCTAGGTCCACCCAAAATACAGACGCTGTCTCCTCCATCAATTTCCCCAGTCCCAGTATAAGTTGTCCATTTACATTATTATTTAATTCAATTCAGTTAAGTCAGTCAATGTCCATATTATCTAGAATACTGGGACGATATGGTGACAGTAACAATGCAGTACAGTAACAGTAATCGTATACACGGTGAACAGTAATAAGAATAGTGAAAGTAACCGTGTATACGATGAATAGATCTGTACCGAGCGTTACGGTCTAATGATACTTTCTCAGTAATTTTCAGTAACATAAATAGTATGTTTATCAGGTAGGTATCATGTATAATCAGTGAGATTACTTAAGTGGTATTATTATATTATGATATTTATTCAGAATTGACAATATAATCTTTTAGGGTTTATTCATTATGTATTTAATATGTGAACATAAACAATAATTTACATGCATGAACAGTAATTTAACATGAACACTATTTAAACATAAAATAATATTAATTTGGAACAAGTTAAAAGCACTCACGTGAAATAATTCTGAAATACTCAATGAGAAAACAAAGAACACTCACCTGAAATGATGCGATTTTGGATCCGAATCGCTATCTGGTTTCCATTGCACGAATCGGTAGGAATCCCCGGATCATCTTATAAGTTTCTATTTGAATAACCAATGTAACAGGTCCATAACAGGCACGAATCCGAATCTGATCCGGTCTTCCGTAACTGAGTTTTGATCTCACGAACGGGTTAGTAGTCGGCAGGGGGTGCAATGCGAGACTCGGTAGAGTTTCGTGGTGGCTCACGGCTCCCACGGAGGAGTCAGATGATGTCGGAGGCTCTCCGGAGTGCCCACGGTGGGCATCGGGCTGCCGGGGAGGATTGTCGATGGCTCGAGAATTCAACAAATGATCTAACAATAAAAATCCAATAACAGAGATCTCATGATCAAATTTCAAGCAAGGATCAATTTTGATCACAACCACATAATAAACAGTTGCCATGACTCATAAATACTAAGAATGCAAGAAAACTGGATAATCAATAATAATAATAAATAAATACAAATAAAATTATAAAAATGGAATCACAGTATTATCATCCAGGGGATATTACATCAAACAAAGCCTTTTGTTACAAACATCATACTAAAATGCCCATCAACACAAAAGTTTTGGATATATTGAAAACAACTGAAAGAACGAGAAAAATATTGAATATCCAAAAACCAGTAAATCCAATTAGAGTGCAGAATTAAACATTCTTTCTGACCTTAATCATTATCAATGGCCCTTTGATCTCCCCTACCAAGAAAAGTCGACTCAGGTATTACCCATAATTCCTAGCAAATTATTAATGAATAACATGGTCATAAAATCACATATGATTACGGTATAAATTTGAGATCTCTTCAGTAGCATAAACAAAACCTTTATTATTTTAGTTCCACTTCCATATCAACATAGAAACACAACTACTATAATGGTTAACTGAACCAGACACAAAGGAGAGAAACTACAAGGAACCCATTTGCTTAAAACCAATAAATTAATGTCTTTGACCATTATTAACTTCCTCTGACAAATCCAGAACACAATGCAACCACCTAGTGACAAAAATTTATACAAGTGAAATGAACCACAACTAAATGCAGCAAAAGTAGAACTCTTGATTAAATGATCAAACAAGAAGTTTTATGGGTTTATTGCAATGATCAAAGACCTGATCCCCACTGTATTCAATTCTTAAACCAATGCAGCATAAATTCTTAACTGAGATAGAAAAGAGGAGAGTAGAATTCACTAATTTAAATCCATGAGATAAACTATTTAATTACTACACAATAAGCTAAGAAAGAAAAGAATAAAAATCTAGATTCTGAAATTTCTAGTTAAACTTCATGGAGAAATCTTATGTATATGAGATTATAATCTAATGACAGAAGCTACAATAAAGATCACTAACTAAAACCAAAACCAGATTTTCTTTTTCTTAATAGAAAATCAAGCCAAATCAATCTTTCCATCATTACAACAAATGCATCAGATAGAAACTAACAACCACACAATTTTATACCAAAATTTCTTTTCTCACATTAAATTAAGCCACATCTAAATTACCCACCTAGCATTAATACCTCAAGCAACTCTTAACATTTCCAGACAAAAATAACATCTTTCATCAACATTAAACATCTTACACTAAATTAGGACCACACTTGAGCACAATTTTCACCAACTCACCTCCTGAACTTCAGATATCGATCACGAGCCAGGTCTCAAAAACCTCTTCCCTTCCACTTATAAAACTAATCATGTAACCCGCTCACCGAAGCCGAGTGGGTTCCAGCGGGGAGATTGGGGAAGCTACAGGCCCATTTCCAACTGAGGCAAGAATTGGCAGGGTTGGTGTGTGGCACGAGATTGCTACAGCAACGGGATGGAGATCATGGGTTGGAGATCGTTGAGAGCAAGGGAGAAGTAGGCCGCAGAGAGTGAGGTGCGGTTAGGTTTTGCAGGTGCGGAAAAAGAAGAAAAGGAAAAGATTGAGATTAAATATATTAGGGTCTAATTAGTTAAGGATTAACTTTGTTAGGATTTGGGATTTTGTTGTTAGGATTAGGATTAGGTTTTGAATCAAGATTAGGAGATAAGATAAGGATATCTATAGGTTAGATTAGGTTATAGGGTTTTGGGTTGGATTGGGCTGGTGGATTTGAACTAGAGTAATGAATATGGGCTTAAGATAATGGGTTGAGAAAATGGAATGAGAAGAAAAGAAGTGATAACAATAACAATAATACTCAATAATTATCACATACTAATAGCAATATTAAAATAAATAATAATGATATTAAAAATTTCTTAACAATTAAAATAATAACTCTCACTAAATAATAATAAATTACCATAATATAAACGATTATATATATACCTAAAAATTTATACAATCATTGTTAAATTATGTATTATAAAATACAGGTATTATAGCCACTTTCTTCCTAACTTAACTGTAACTCTATTTTTCTCTTTCTTTTAAGAAGCTAAAGAAGAATTTTAACCATCGATTGTAACTTAAAAAAGAACTTGCTAAAAAGCTTATCGCTAGTCCCTCGTAGATCATGACTCGCATAACTACTTGCTAAAGCGGTAGAATTGAGCACCTTACACTATTTTAAAATTTTTAAAATTCTGTATTCTCGTGTGCAGGTAGAACTTCAATTAAATTTTGGCGCCGTTGCCGGGGAGGGACGGTAAGTTATTCTCTTTTTAGATTTACATTTTTGGTTAACTTTTTTTCTTTGTTTTTGGTGTACATATTTAACAAGGAATTTTTGCTGCAGTGGACATATAAGTGGCCCTGGACTCTGCTCAAGAAAGCAGAGACCAGAGACCCTCAGATTTGTTACATTCCTGCGGCAATCTGAGTGAACTATTAACCTGTATTTTCTGCAGGTTGGCTGAATTGCATAGTTTAATCTCTGTAACATTTATTTTCTTGTTTGACTCACTGTATATACATTTCTAACACAATAGTAAAAAGTTGATGGTAAATGCTAAAAATGATTTAGACTTTACATTTAGGTACGTGTCTATTTCATTACATTTTCTATTTACTGTTGAAGAGTGCGGGAGCCAAGGTATTGTGCATAGCATTTAGTATAAGGTTCATTCTTGTATGAAATATTGCTTGAGTGTTACTTTTTTCTATATACTTGTACACTACACTAAATTGATTTAAGGGCTTGTCCTATAAACAAGATAAGGTAGGGAAGTCATTACCCTCCCTTAGCAACAAACAATCTCCTTACTCACTAACTCAAGCCTAATTAAAACTGAGTAGACGTTGGCCCTAGGGACATCTCGGACTCAAGTAGGAGACTGACCTGAGAGGAAAGTTGATTTGAATCTAACTCTTGCCAAATCGGTGACAAAGATTGGGGATTGAGGGGTGAAACCCCGAAGGCTGGCAGTTTGACTTAATTAGGCCCGTTGCTTCTGCGCGGATACCTCTCATCAATCTTGCGCCTACCTGACCGATTAACTTGTGGTCAGATTCAGCAATATACCCCCGTAGACAGTCTAACCAGTTCAGAGTTTAGATCTAAGATTTAGCCTAACTTAGGTTAGATTTTTTTCTTTTTATTTGTTTGCTTATTTGTTTGTTTTTCTTTGTTTGTGTTTGACATTTCTTGTGTGATATGGCTTATAACAACAATTTTTTTCAATTTTAATGGTAATCTATATTACACCCCAACCTCTTTTTCGGATATTACCAACCCGACATATCATAACTTTAACCAACCTAGTATGTCAGATTGGTCTTATCTGAATCAATATAACCTATGCCCCCAATCTTATGACCATAATTTCCAAAATAATTCCCAATCTTCACAGAGTCAATGGGGATTCACCTCCCCTGAGTCCAATTTTCAACCAACTTGTTCTCCTTATCCACCTTGTCCACAATATTTCTCAGATTCATACTCAGTTCCACTAGTTCAAAATAGAAAACTATCAATCTTGGAAATGAGTATGCGTGAGTCCAAGCAACAATCACAAAATCTGACGGACTCACAATTTCACCACAAATTCCAAAACAAAACTTCATCTTTTCAAGTCCACTAGTAATAAAACGATGAACCAATTGACTATGAAAAGATGCTTGAAGCCAGGGCTCAGGCTCAAATCGCTCGTAATCACGACATAGATCTAATAGTCCAAACTCTCCATTCTCACCGTTTGACCATTTCTGATGTTGCTAACTATTCTGTTAGAGCCAAGAATCATGTTATTTTAGAAAATAAGATTTCATTTCAGCACACTCATTTAAACTTGCCCAAACTCCAAATTTTGAAAATGACATTGACAGTTTGACAAGTTATCCCTTTTCTAAAATTGAACTTGAGAATGAATATGATCCTGAACTTCAACTTGGTAATTCAATTCTACTTCCTGATTCAATAATGACTCCGGTGTCTTTACCTGATTTCAATCTTTTCCTGAGTCAACATTGGATCCTGTACCAATTCATCATGAAATTGAATCGCCAATCTTTTATGATCATCATATTGAACTTGATCAATTTCAAACTTTTAAAAGTCCCATTGACAAATTGGCAAGTTCTCATTTTATGAAATTGAACTTAATGAGAAATGTGACATAGATTTTCAAATTTATGATCCAGTTCAAATTCCCAAATCAATATTGACTCCTAATTTGTTACCCGACTTGAGTAATATTTTAGAGTCAGTTTTGATTTCCACACCAATCATTCTTGAATTTGAATCACCAATATTAAGTCACATTCCATTGTGGGGAAATGAATGTGGACTTGAGTTTTAACTTCTTGATTTAGACCCACTTCCTGAACTAATCTCGACTCCTAAACCTTTACTTGACTTAATTCACTTTCCTTAGTCGGTATTAGTTCCCGCACTTCCTAAGTCCAAGTCAATCATTCCATCTTTTCACACTCCATTTTGGGACAAGGGTGTTGATAAATTGACTCCGAAATTAGTTATGAAATTTGAAAATTAGATGGGGTAAAATATTCAATAAAATCGTTCATGTGTACATCATTTTAGTGGGTTATATTAGAGAGATTTCTGGTGGGTTCCTCCGAACTCCACACAAATTAGATTGGGCCACATTTTATGGACCAATCAGACCACCACCAGAACCACCACCTTAAGGTAATATTTTTCTTCCCTTTCTTCTTTTTCATGCATCTATGCATTAATTCATACATTGAGGACAGTGCATGAGATATGTGTGGGGGAGGGTTCTAACATAACTTAGATTTTTCTTTTTATTTAAAAAAAGAAAAAAATGAAAATCAAAATTAGGATTTCTTATACTTGGTCAAAATAAGATTATTTGTTTGATTTTTAGGGTTAGAAAGATAATTTGTCAAAATAATTTAGTCTTGATCTTTATCTTGATGAAATATGCGCACTTTATACACTTACACACTTAGTGTTCAAAATAAAGATTCTTATGCATTATTAAAATATATATATATATATATATGAAAAATAAATAAATCTAATTATTGATTAGCTATGTGCTTTGGTCTTAACAAGCCTTGGTATTTATGCAAAAGGTGATTAGATAAGTTTGAAAAAAAGAAAAAAATATATAAAAATCCTCTGATTAAGCTGGGTATTTGTGCCTCATAAAGCATAAGTATTCACGCCTAAAAGCGGTTCATATAATAAAATTCTTACTTTTGTGGCCTTGTTTGCTCGAGTCCTTAAGTCTTTGGGGTATTTTCTCATCCGGTGCCCTAAGACTGTTTGGTTTGGGAGTCACCGATTAAAGGCTCGTTACATGGGTAGATTAGAAAGCCTAATAGAACTAAGGAATAATGTCACAAAAAAAAATAAAACAATAAATAAATAAGGCATAAGAGTTAGAGTTAAGGAACCCTTAGTCAAAATTTCACGGTCACAAAGGTGCTTATGACTTAGGGTAAAGTAATAGACTAGATAAGAAGTACAATTTGACTCCTTACTTTGATTGATAACAAAATTTTGATTAGAGACTAAGTTTAGGAATGAGAAATTCAGTTTTCCTATAACTTATAGATTACTTAAATCTTACAATAATATTTCAAATATTTTTCTTTCAAAATGTGTTTTCAAGATATTAACATTTTTCTCTTTCTTTACAGATTTTGTGGGTGTAATCCACTGAAAACCCTCACGAGACAAAACTCGTCCTCTAGAAGAACCTAGAGGTTTAACAGCTTGTTTTACATGCTCAGTGCAATCGCGTGACCTGCAAAAGTGGTCTAATAATTTTTTATTTAGTTGTTTTGCTCGAGGACAAGCAAAAGAAAGGTGTGTGATCGGTCGCTAATATTGCACATTCATTATCATATTCTCATACTTATTATAGAATAAACTCTGCTTTTTCCTAATTATTCTTTAATTTATTTGCAGGCTCATTACTAAAGGAGAGGGAAGAGAAACAAGCCCAAAAGCCCATCAAATTCTGATTTAAATCAGAATTAATTCAAAGTCAGTAAATCAGGGCAGATCAGGTCGGTTCAGATCGGTTGAAAATCAGTTAAAATATATCTCTTCAAATCAATCGGTTAAAACCAACGAACAAAGGCCGTTTCGTCAAATTCAGGAGCTGAAACGAGAAATTCAGAACCAGATAAAATAATCTCTTGAAACCAGGGACCCCCACCATTTGGGTGTGGCCACCTGGCCACACCCAGAACGCGAAAACACGGTTAAAGTCGCGTTTTCGCCACTTTGTTGCCACAGTTGGGGGAGCGTTTGCTCCCCCTATCTTCGTACCCCCTCCACGTTGGGTTTTTCCTATAAATACTAGGATTTTCAAAGCGTACAGGGGACGATCATGCAGAGATAGACTTTAGGCCAGTTTTTTCTTCTTTTTAGTGTAGTTTTTATTTTTCGTTTTATGTAATTTTTAGTTTTATTTATGTAATTCAGAGGAGATCAGAGTTTCATAAGAGAACAGGAGTGAGATTGTACTGAGAATGACACCAGTGTAAATTGTTCTTCTTTTCTCTTATTGTTATAAGATTGAATCTATAGTTGCATTTGTAAGTTCTTCTTTATTTTTTTGTGTCCTTCTTCTTCCTTTCTACTTTTCTTCTTTTGGTACCAATAGCTATCCAAATGAGTCTTATAGCATCGAAAGAGCCTCGCCCTTGCGAGTGCCACTGATAGCTTATGACGATGGATTTTTTAGTCTCATTCTGTATCACTTCATACTTGCATCGTCTTGATGACATAATGTGAAAAAGACAGGAATCAACTATATGGGCTATGCGCTGATTGCCTCTACTTCAAGTAATATCATTGCCACAAATTCAAGATAAGTATTGGGCCAAAGGAGGTAAGTAATTTTTAGTTTTCTTTCTTTTATTTTTTTAGTGTAAATTACCAACACCACAATCTTCTAAATCTTTTTCACTCTTTTTCAATTTCTATTTTCTTCACCTTCTCAATCTACCACTTTCTTTCTAACATAACTGTAACTCTATTTTTCTCTTTTCTTTTAAGAATCTAAAAAAGAATTTTAACCATCGATTGTAACTTAAAAAAAAACTTGCTAAAAAAGCTTCCATCGCTAGTCCCTCCTTGTGGATCACGACCCGCATAGCCACTTGCTATAGCGATAGAATGAGCACCTTACACTACTATTTTAAAAATTCTAAAATTCTGTATTCTCGTGTGCAGGTAGATCTTCAATCAAGAAGAAAGGATGGATATGCAACAGCTGGGCTCTCATAGCATCTGGATGCTGACTTCTCAGGTTGTGGAGCGCAGTCCTACCACTGGGGTTACCGAGGCCTCCTTCATTCAAGTGCCATCTTCATTATCAGAGGAACAGGTTGACCTCTCAAGAGACGAACTTGACTTTGACGATGAACCTACTCCTCCTGATACTAGCAAGTTTACACATTTTTTGAGAAAGCGATGCAGGTGGATATCCCTGTGATGGTTTCGCCATCAGGAGAAGTAGCCACCACCAAGGGTGCTTCTTCTATCCTCCTGCTCTTTTCTTCATATGAACATTATCTTAACACTCGTTTAGGTGTTGTCACAGGTGTTGGACCTGCAACCTCCTCCTATATTGAAGAGATGATTAAGGAACTGGTCCAGCCAGAGGGCCTTGAAGTTTCTGCTACTTGCATGATCCCTGAGGGTACAATCACCGTGACCGGGAACCCTCGTCCCAGAGCAGCCTACCGAAGAACCTACCGTCTTTGGATCCTTAGCTTGATAAGAGAATAAAGATTCCAAAATTTGATTAAGGTTTTACCTGCACAAAAGAATATAGAATTTTAGAACTTAAGAATAAAGAGCGCAAGGTGCTCAATACTCCTACGATAGCAAGTGACTATGCGCGTCGTGATCCACAAGGAGGGACTAGGGATGAAAGCTTTTTTAGCAAGTTCTCTTTTAAGTTACATTCAATGGTTAAGGATATTCTTTTAGTTTTTGAAAAGAAAAGGAAAATAGCTTAAAGTTAAGTTAGGAAGAAAGTGGTAGATTGAAAAGGTGGAGAAAATAGAAAATGGATATATGTAAAGAAATTGAAAAGAGTGATAAAAGAGTTGGGAGATTGTGGTGTTGGTGATCTAAACTAAAATTAAAAGAAAAGAAAGTTAAAACCTAAAAAACTTACTTACCTCTTCGGCGCCTGCTTACCTTTGACCCGTATCGACGATGTACCTTTGTTTGAAGGCGAACGAAGTATAACAAATATGATCTTTCCCATTCCTGATATACACTATAAAATGAAGGGGCAAACTATACTACCATAAAATGGATATCCATCACCATAAGCCATCAACGGCACTTGCAAGGGCAAGGCAACTTCGAGGCTATCGGAGTTATTTGGATTCACAAACACAGAAGAAGGAAGCAAACAAAAATAAGAATAGAAAAGAAAAGAAAACTTCGATTCAATTCAAATAACAATGAAAGAAAAGATTACTTATACAAATGTCACCCTCAGCACAAGCTTGTTCTCATTCCTCCATGAAAATCTCATCTCCTCTCAGTTACATAGAGAAAATAAAAATTACATAAAAGAAAACTAAAAACCTAAGTTACAAACTACAAATAGCCTAACTTCTACTCTCTGCTTGGTCCTCTCCCAGCCTCTGAAGTGTGGAGTATTTATAGCAAAGAAATGGATAAGGAAATCAGTTAAAAGATAGGGAGAGCTGGCTATTTCTGAATTTGAATCCTCCTCTTATCTCCAAACTTGATTTGATGTGGATATTCAGTTCTGATCTGCAGCTTATTGGCGTGTTGATTGCTGAATATAACTTATCAAATGACAGATTAGAAATAGTGATCAACTTAAGAGTTGTATCCCTTTAAGTTTTTGTTCAGGATCATCTTGAATCATCAGATTTGAGATTCAGTTGCGAAAGTTATGATTCAAATACTAAAATATATTTAGTCTAAATCTGAGTCAAAATTGCTTCATCTCATCCTTTCATCTTCTCTCTATCCATTTATCCCTTTGGATTTTGAATTTGGATTTAGTTTTCATTTGGTGTTATCTTAATGATTTGCTCTGGTCTTCAGCTAAACATTTGCTCCAATCCTTAATATATTTTGGATGTGGTGATATCCAATAAATCTTTAACTTAAACGAATTGATTCCAAGATCTTAACTGATTAGATCTGGGTTCATCCTTAGCTAACCAAGTAGATCCAGTTAAATCTGATTTTAACTGGTATATATTTGGTTTAATCCTTTTTCTTTTCATTATTATCTTCTGCAAAATAGACATTTAAGACAAGAAAATTAGCAGATTTATTACATAATAAATGTAGGAGTGTAATGAAAAGAATACAAAATATGTGTATGATTACACCCCCACACCTATCTTTTGCTCATCCTCAAGCAACAATAAAACTAAATCAAAGATTATTAAACCATTTTCTCAGGTCACACAATTGCACTGCGCATGTGCAACAAGCCGTTAAACCTCTAGGTTTCCTCTAGAGGTCGAGTTTTGTCTCGTGAGGGTTTTCAATAGATTACACCTACAAAATCTATAAAGAAAGAGAAACAAAGTATTAGTATTTTCAAAACACATTTTGAAAGAGAAAAATATTTGAAGTATTATTGTAGAATTAAGTAATCTATAAGTTATAGGAAAATTGAACTTTTCATTTCTAAACTTAGTCTTTATTCAAAATTTGTTATCAATCAAGACAAAGAGTCAAACTGTATTTCTCATCTAGTCTATTATTTTACCCTAAGTTATATGCACCTTTGTGACCGTGAAATTTTGACTCGGAGTTCTTTAACTCTAACTCTTATGCCTTATTATTTTTTTCTTTTATTTTTATATCTTTAGCTCTATTAGGCTTTCTAATCTGCCCATATAACGAGCCTTTAATTGGTGACTCTCAAACCAAACGATCTTAGGGCACCGGGTGAGAAAGCACCCAAGGACTTAAGGACTGAAGCAAATAAGGCCACAAAACTAAGGATTTTATTATATGAACCGCTTTTAGGCGTAAAAACTTATGCTTCATGAGGCACAAATACCCAGCTTAATCAGATAATTTTGGATATATTATATATATTTTTTTCTTTTTTCTTTTTTTTAAAGGCATAAGAATCTTTGTTTTTTGAACCCGAAGTGTGTAAGTGTATAAAACAGGCATATTTCATCAAGATAAAAATCAAGACTAAATTACTTTTCTAAATTTTCTTCCTAACCTTAGAAATCAAACAAATAATCTTATATTGACCAAGTATAAGAAATCCTAATTAAGATTCTCCTGTTCCTTAAAATTAACTTTGTTTCTTACAAAAATATGTCTAAATATTGTTCTCTTTTTTCAAAAACTTTTAAAAGTAAAGAAAATATTAATAATAAATTATTTTTTTAATAATAAAAAGAAAATCTAAGTTATGTTTGAACCCTTTCCCTTACCTATATCATGCATTGTCCTCAATGTATGAATTAATGCATAGATGCATGAAAAAGAAGAAAGGGAAGGAAAATATTACCTTAAGGAGGTGGTTCCGGTGGTGGTCTGATTGGTCCACGAAATTGGCTCAATCTAATTTGTGTGGAATTCGAAGGAACCCACTAGAAATCTCTCTAATATAACCCACTAAAATGATGTATATATGAATGATTTTTATTAAGAATTTTACCTGATCTAATTTCCAAAATTTCAAACTAATTTTAGAGTCATTATTATCAATACCTCTGTCCCAAAATGGAGCATGAAAAGATGGAATCATTGATATGGAATCAGGAAGGGCATGAACTACTGATTGAGGCAAAACCTGCAACAAAAAATACGGAATTATAAAACTTAAGATTAGGATGTGTAAGTACTCAATTCTTACCGCTATAGCAAGTGGCTATGCGGGTCGTGATCCACAAGGAGGGTTTTACGATAGAAGCGTTTACGTTCTTTATTGAAATCTTAGTGAAAACAAAACGAAAGTTCTTCTTTGGTTAAAGTTAAGAAAATGAAAAAGAGTTAATAGTTAAAGTTAAGAAGAAAATGAGAGATGAAGAAGGTGGAGAAAACCAGAGAATGACTATATACAAATGAATTGGAAAAAGAGTGAAAACGATTTGGAAGAGGTGGTGATCTATACTAAAGAAATAAAAGAAAAGAAAGAAAGAAGAGTGAAGAAATACTTACCTAGTTTGATTGATGACTTACCTGGAAACCTTTGCATGTTCTACCTTTGTTTAGGAGGGTTCAGCGCATAGATCATAAGCCCGAGCTCAGTCCCCGTTCGCATTATATCATCAAGTCTCGCACAAGCATGAAGTGATACGTCTTGAGGAGGAGAACGTCTTCATGAACTATCGTTGGCACTCACATAACATCGTTATACTTGTGCTTTGGAATTCACTTGTAAACTCAACAAAAACAACGAGGTAAAGTAGAAGAGGAAGACGAAAACAAAAGAAAATGAAAGTAAAGAAGAACATAAAAATTTTACCTTTTATTGCTTGAAACGATGGAAGAAAGGAGGAGGGTACATCGGTGTCACCTCAACATATGCATCTCTCTCTTACTTACATGAATCATCATCTAACCTAAGCTTACATACAATTTACATAAAGAGAAAAGAAAAACCTAAACTAAGAAATGGAAAACTTGGCTAAATCCTAACTCTGCATTTGCGTCCCATTTTCAGCGAAAAGACTGGCTTTTTATAGGCAAAACCCACACCTTTAGGATCCCGGGGAGATCGGGGGAGCAAACGCTCCCCCTAACTCCCCAACAATGCCGCGAAAACCTGGCTTGGGCCGTGTTTCCGCGGCCAGGGTGTAGCCAGGTGGCCACACCCTGTTGGTGGGTCTCCCCGGTTTCGCCCTCTGACTTTATCTGGAGTTGGTTGTTCAGTTTGAGTCCCGTATTGCGACGAAATGGCCTTGGATTCTTGGCTTTAACCGATCGATTCTGAGAGGATTCTTCTCAACCGGTTTTTCAACCTCTTGATTTTGCCCTGATTTTCTGAGTGCGAATTAATTCTGATTTAATTCAGAATTTTGGTGGGCTTTGGGCTCATTTCTCTCCATCTCCTTAAAGAATGGGCCTGCAAATAAATTAAGCAATTAATTAGGACAATGCAAAGTTTTATTCTATAACAAGTATAGAAATATGACACTAAATATGCAACATTAGCGACCAATCACACCCCCATACCTATCTTTTGCTCGTCCTCGAGCAAAACAACTAAACTATACTAAGGATTATTAGACCACTTTCGCAGGTCACGCGATTGCACTGAGCATGTGCAACAAGCCGTTAAACCTCTAGGTTTCCCCTAGAGGACGAGTTTTGTCTCATGAGGGTTTTCAGCGGATTGCACCCACAAAATCCATAAAGAAAGGAAAATAAAGAGTTAGTATTTTCGAAAGCATTTTGAAAGAGAAAAATATTTGAAATATAATTGTAAGATCTAAGCAATCTATAAGTTATAGGAAGACTGAATTTTTCATTCCTAAACTTAGTCTCTATTCAAAAATTTGTTATCAATCAAAGTAAGGAGTCAAATTGTACTTCTCATTTAGTCTATTACTTTACCCTAAGTCATATGCACTTGTGACTGTGAAAATTTTGATTAAGGGTTCATTAACTCTAACTCTTATGCCTTATTTATATATATATATATATATATATATATATATGTGTGTGTGTGTGTGTGTGTGTGTGTGTGTGTGTGTGTGTGTGTGTGTGTGTGTGTTTTTTTTTTTTTTTTTTTTTCTCTTTATTTTTTGGTGGTATTATTCCTTAGTTCTATTAGGCTTTCTAATCTGTCCATGTAACGAGCCTTTAATCGATGACTCCCAAACCAAATGGTCTTAGGGCACCGGGTGAGAAAACACCCCAAGGACTTAAGGACTCGAGCAAACAAGGCCACAAAACTAAGGATTTTATTATATGAACTCCTTTTAGCCGTGAACACTTATGCTTTATTAGGCACAAATACCCAGCTTAATCAGAGGATTTTTTATATATATATTTTTCTTTTCAAACTTATCTAATCATCTTTCGCATAAATACTAAGGCTTGCTTAGGCCAAAGCACCTAGCTAATCAATAATTAGATTTGTTATCTCTTTTTTTTTATAAGGCATAAGAATCTTTGTTTTTGAACCCCAAGTGTGTAAGTGTATGAAGTGTGCATATTTCATCAAGGTAAAGATCAAGATTTAAATTACTTTGACAAATTATCTTCCTAACCCTAAATATCAAACAAATAATCTTATTTTGACCAGTATAAGAAATCCGAATTTAGATTTTCCTATTCCTTAAAATTAACTTAATTTCTTACAAAAAATATGTCAAAATATTATTTCTATTTTCAAAAAGTTTTTAATAAAAAGAAAACCTAAGTTATGTTAAACCCTCCCCCACACGTATCTCATGCATTGTCCTCAATGTATGAATTAATGCATAGATGCATGAAAAAGAAGAAAGGGAAGGAAAGTGTTACCTTAAGGTGGTGGTTCCGGTGGTGGTCTGATTGGTCCACAAAACGCGGCCCAATCGACTTTTCGTGGGATTCGGAGGAACCCACCAGAAATATCTTTAATATAACCCATTAAAAAGATAAATCCCTGAAGAATTTTTATTAAAAATTTAACCCCAACTAATTTCCAAATTCCATAACAAATTTCGGAGTCAAATTTGTCAACCACCTCGTCCCAGAAATGAGTGTGAAATGATAGAATGTTTGACTTGGACTCAGGAAGTACGGGAACTAACACCGACTCAGGAAGGTGACTTAAGTCAAGTAAAGGTTCAGGAGTCGAAATAGGTTCAGGAATTGGGTCCATGATTGAGATTTACCTGTGCAACAAAATAAATAATGTTAGATTTAGAACAAGTTATGCAAGGTGCTCAATGCTATCCGCGGTAGCAAAGGCTATACGGGTCGTGATCCTCAAGGAGGGACTAGCGATGGAAGCTTTGTCAATAAGTTATCTCTAAAGTTTTTATTAATTTATTTACAGTTAGAAAGAAAGAAGATGAAGAATTAGAAGTGATATTTACAATGAGATGGTGAAAGAAATTGGAGAGAGATGGAGATCTAAACTAGAATTAGAAAGAAAGAAAACTATACATACATACCTCTTCAATCTGCTTACCTTTGATCCGTGCGATGACTTACCTTGTCTTGGAAGGCGTACAAGTATGGCGTATAGGATCGTCCACCTTCTTAATCTATACTACAAAAATAAAAGACAAACTAACGAAGGTTTGTTCATCTCCATAGGCCATCAAGGGCTCTTCTTCGGCTAGGCAGTCTCAACGCAATTGGGTCTCATGGTTCATAAGACATTAGAGAGAAAACAATGAAACAGGAATAGAAGAATAGAACAAGGATAAAAGAACATAAATAAACAAGAATAAAAGAACACAAGAATAAACAAGAAATAAAGAACACAAACAAACCTCAAGTGGATTTCATTAACAATGGAAGAAAAGTAGGCTTACACCGCTGTCACCTCAGTACAAGCATGGACTCTTTCCTCCATGAAAGCTTCCTCCACTCTTAGTTACAAAAAATTACAAAAAGAAAAACCTAAACTAAACTACAAGTCAGCCTAAGAAACCCTAGAATTTGCTCTGTATTTTCTGTACGCCCTTCTCGGTTGCACTGCAGGGGGTATTTATAGGAGCAGAAGGAGGTAGAGTCCCAGTCGAAGTCGTCCACGAAGGTGGTTCCCTGGATATGACTGGATTGCCGCGGAAACGCGGCTTGGGCCGCGTTTCCGCGGCCTTATGGTGGCGGCTTGCCACGCGCTTTGGCGCGTGGCTTCCCCTGGTCCGTCCATCTGGTCGTTTCCTTCTGGAAGCTGCATCCTGGCTCTTAATCTTTGGATTTGGATATAACTTGGGAAGCAAGTTACCTAGATCCCAAATCTTTTGTCCACGAATTTGTGATCTTAAATTCTCCTTCTTTGGCTTTTATCCTCATCTGCAAGTTTTTAGGGTTGAATAGAAGTCTATCCTTCCCTCTTCTTTAATATTTGCAACTTTGGCCCTTGTGTATTTGCAATTTTGACAATTAATATTTGCACTTTTGCACTTGGGCTTGAATATGGGCTTTTGGGCTTCTTTTAGGCTTTATTTATTATTAAAATAAGAGCTCAAGGCCTGCACACAATAAATCATAAAATATTAGTAAATGTGTAGAATTATATGAATAAATATGAAAATGTGCACACTTATCTTTTTGCTCGTCCTCAAGTAAAAATCAAAGAGAAAAAGAAAAGAAAAATTAATCTAACCTAACTCACTTTCGTAGGAATCACGGTTGCACTTAGCATGTGCAACAAGCCGTTAACCTCTAGGTTACCCTAGAGGACGAGTGTTGTCTCGTGAGGGTTTTCAGCGGATTACACCCACAAATCCATAAAAAGGAAAATATTTGAAATACTTTTGAAAAGACTAAGTAGTCTATAAGTTTTTAGGATTATCATTTTTATTCATTCTTAGACTTAGTCTTTATAAAGTAAATTGTTTTCATTTTTAAGTAAGGGTCAAAATTGGATTTGTGTATAGTCTTTTCCGTTACCAAAAATCATATGCATCCTTATGAATTTTTACTAGGAATTCCTTAACTTGGACTCTCATGCCTCTTTATTGTTATTTTTTTATATTTTTTTTCTTTTTTTTTCTTTTTTTTTAACATATATAACTCATCTATTTTTTTTTCGTGTAAGTATCAAGACTTCTTGAGGCCTTCATACCTAACTAATTGACTATTAGATGTGTTAATACATATATTATATTTCTTAGTTTTCTTAGGCTTTCTAATCCACCCATGTAGCGAACTTAAAGTCGGTGGCTCCCGAACCGGTCGGCTTTAGGGCACCAGGTGAGAAAACACCCCGCGGACTCAAATTCGAGTGAACTAGGACACAAAACTAAGGACTTTATTTTATTTAGAACTCACCTTTAGGCATGAATACTTATGCTTCTTAAGGCACATAGATCTAGCTTAATTGGTGAAATTTTTTTTTTATAATTTTTTTTTAATGAGGCACAAGGGTCTTTGTCTTAGAATCCTAGATATGCATTAGGTATGCACATTTCATTAAGGTAAAAATTAAGACTAACTACTTATTCAATTTTTCCTCCTATACCTAAAAATTCAACTATTTATTTATTTTGACCAAGTTTTTAGAAATCCTAATCATGATTTTCCTAATTCTTAAGATTAACTTAGATTTCTTTCAAAAGATAAGTCAAAATATTGTCCTTTTTATAAAATTTTTTTTTCATTTTTTTTATATTAGCAAATCTTTGTTAGTTTCTACCTATGTTAGTATGTTAGTAAAGCCCACCCCCACACTTATCTCATGCATTGTCCTCAATGTATGAATGAATGCATATATGCATGAAAAAGAAGAAGGGAAGGCAGAAGTTACCTTAAGGTGGTGGTTCCGGTGGTGGTCTAATTGGTCCACGAAAGGCGGCCCAATCAAGATAATGTGGTAGTTCACGGGACCTACCTTTATTGACCTCTTTTTTTTACATATTTACAGTCCCCAGAATGAATAGGATCATGGAAGATCCTCTCGTGAAACTTACTTCCTTTACATGACCAGTCCTGAAAAATCATCACAGAGGCATGGTCTATACCTATGTCCAATAAAAGAATGTGACTTGGTAGAATGGTTGACTTGGACTCAAGAATGATAGGTTCAGGAACGAATACCGACTCAGGAAAGAAACTTAAATCAAGTAAGGGTTTAGGAGTCGAGCTTGGTTCAAGGAGTGTGTCCAAGTCAAGAAGTTGAAACTCAAGTCCACAATCATCTTCCCACAATGGAATGTGACTCAATATTGGTGATTCAAGTTCAGGAATGATAAGTGTGGGAATCAAAACTGACTCTAAAATATTACCTAAGTCGGGTAACAAAACAAGAGTCAATAATGATTCGGGAATTTGAACTTGATCATAGATTTGAGAATCTAGGTCACATATTTCATTAGGTTCAATCTCATAAAAATGAGAACTTGCCAATTTGTCAATGGGACTTTCAAAAGTATGAAATTGGTCAAGTTCAATATGATGATCATCAAAAATGGGTGATTCAATTTCATGATCTATGGGTACGGGAATAAATGTTGGCTCAGAAAATTGGTCCAAATTGGGTAAGGATACCGGAGTCAACATAGATTCAAAAATTGAAACTGAATCGCAAAGTTGGGGATCGGGTTCACATTCACAATCTAATTCAATCTCATTGAAATTAAAACTAGCCAATTTGTCCAAGGATTGGGATTGAGCAAGTTCATATTGATGTGATGAAATTGAATTTTGATCAAGGTCTTCTAGACAGAATGATTCTTGGTTCCTATCAACTTACTCAAGAATGTTGGAAAGTCTAGAAATTTGATCATTCATTATATCTTGCAACCGATCCACTTTTTCTTCTAACCCATCGAATAGATCAATGGTGGACTGAAACCTTGGTGATGTGGGAAGAGACGTATATGAAGATAATGGTTGAACAGGTGGTTGACCATATGGCTCAGGGGTATTGAATCCCCATTGACTCTGTGAAGAGTAGTGATGATTATTCCAATCTTGTTCATAGTATTGGGACTAGGGCATGTAATGATTTGGATAAGACCAATCTGGCACACTAGGTAGGTCAAAGTTATGATATGCCGGGTTGGTAATATCCGAATAAGAGGTTGGTGTGTAATATGGATTAAAATCGGAAAAATTATTATTATATGCCATATCACACAAACACAAACAAAGAAAAAAGAAAACAAACAAATAAACAAAAAAATTCTAACCTAAGTTAGGGTAGACCTATGACCTAGATGACTCCTAACTGGTTAGACTGTCCACGGGAGGTAGGGTGCAGACTTTGACCACAAGTTAATCAGCCAGGTCAGGGCAAGATTGGTGGGAGGTTTTTCGTCAAAGACGTTCCTTAATTAAATAACCACCAATCTTCGAGCTTTCGGCCCTCAATCCCCTTCCTAGACAGTGATTTGGCAAGAGTCAACTTCCAGCATCGTTCCCCCTTAGGATAATCTCCTAATTGAGTCCGAGATGTCCCTAGGGCCAACGTCTACTAATTTTTAGTTAGGGTTAGAGTTGTGAATGCAACGGAGATGATTTGTGGGCCAAGGAAGGGTGATGAAATCCCCACCTTATATTATTTATGGGTTATGCCCTTAAATCAATTTAGTGCACGTGTAAAGCAGTAGACAAATATTCACTCAAAGCAGAAAAATCAGCCAAGAGTGCTTCCTAGTCTATATGCAATGCGAACGTACCTTGTCTCCAGCACTCTTCAACAAAATTAAAAATTAGATAGACACGTGCCTAAAATGCAAGAGTCTAATATTTTTTTTATTTATCAACAAATAAGTTACTGTTAATTAGTTAGCAGTATGCAGGGTGATCACAGAAAATATTTAACAGAGCAGACAAATCAAATTTGTAAATTGCAGCAACCTGCAGAAACCTTAGTGAGTAATTCACTACTAAGGCCGCGGAAACGCGGCGCGGCACTATAGTAGGCTCTGCTGCTCTGCCTTCGAGGGCAGAGGCACAGAGTTGCTATATGTCCTTTTCTGCTGTTATGTATCCTGTTCTCTAAACCTGCAAACAAAAAGAATAAAAGAATAATTAGTTTTTTTTTTAGAGAAACTTACCGTCCCTCCCCGGCAACGGCGCCAAAATTTTGATTGAGATTTACATGTGCAACAAAATAAATAATGTTAGATTTAGAACAAGTTGTGCAAGGTGCTCAATACTATCCGCGGTAGCAAAGGCTATGCGGGTCATGATCCTCAGGGAGGGACTAGCGATGGAAGCTTTGTCAATAAGTTATCTCTAAAGTTTTTATTAATTTATTTACAGTTAGAAAGAAAGAAGATGAAGAATTAGAAGTGATATTTACAATGAGATGGTGAAAGAAATTGGAGAGAGATGGAGATCTAAACTAGAATTAGAAAGAAAGAAAACTATACATACATACCTCTTCAATCTGCTTACCTTTGATCCGTGCGATGACTTACCTTGTCTTGGAAGGCGTACAAGTATGGCGTATAGGATCGTCCACCTTCTTAATCTACACTACGAAAATAAAAGACAAACTAACAAAGGTTTGTTCATCTCCATAGGCCATCAAGGGCTCTTCTTCGGCTAGGCAGTCTCAACGCAATTGGGTCTCATGGTTCACAAGACATTAGAGAGAAAAATAATGAAACAGGAATAGAAGAATAGAACAAGGATAAAAGAACATAAATAAACAAGAATAAAAGAACACAAGAATAAACAAGAAATAAAGAACACAAACAAACCTCAAGTGGATTTCATTAACAATGGAAGAAAAGTAGGCTTACACCGTTGTCACCTCAGTACAAGCATGGACTCCTTCCTCCATGAAAGCTTCCTCCACTCTTAGTTACAAAAAATTACAAAAAGAAAAACCTAAACTAAACTACAAGTCAGCCTAAGAAACCCTAGAATTTGCTCTGTATTTTCTGTACGCCCTTCTCGGTTGCACTGCAGGGGGTATTTATAGGAGCAGAAGGAGGTAGAGTCCCAGTCGAAGTCGTCCACGAAGGCGGTTCCCTGATATGACTGGATTGCCGCGAAAACGCAGCTTGGGCCGCGTTTTCGCGCCTTATGGTGGCGGCTGGCCACGCGCTTTGGCGCGTGGCTTCCCCTGGTCCGTTCATCTGGTCGTTTCCTTCTGGAAGCTGCATCCTGGCTCTTAATCTTTGGATTTGGATATAACTTGGGAAGCAAGTTACCTAAATCCCAAATCTTTTGTCCACGAATTTGTGATCTTAAATTCTCCTTCTTTGGCTTTTATCCTCATCTGCAAGTTTTTAGGGTTGAATAGAAGTCTATCCTTCCCTCTTCTTTAATATTTGCAACTTTGGCCCTTGTGTATTTGCAATTTTGACAATTAATATTTGCACTTTTGCACTTGGGCTTGAATATGGGCTTTTGGGCTTCTTTTAGGCTTTATTTATTATTAAAATAAGAACTCAAGGCCTGCACACAATAAATCATAAAATATTAGTAAATGTGCAGAATTATATGAATAAATATGAAAATGTGATGGTAAATGTCATGATAAAAATGCACTTTTCACTACCAATAAGTCCAAGTCAAGGAGTTGAAACTCAAATCCACATGTATTTTCCAACAATGGAATGTGACCTAATATGGGTGATTCAAGTTCAGGAATGATAGGTGGAGGAATCAAAGCTGACACTAAAATATTACTCAAGTTTGGTAACAACAGGAGTCAATATTGATTCAGAAAGTTGAACTGGATCACAGGTTTGAAAATCTAGGTCACATATCTCATTGAGTTCAATATCAAAAAATTGAGAACTTGCCAATTTGTCAATAGGATTTTCAAAGGTATAAAATTGGTCAAGTTCAATATGATCATCAAGAATGGGTGATTCAATTTCATGATGAATTGGCACAGGATTCAATATTGACTCAGAAAAAGATTGAAATCAGGTGAAGACACCGGAGTCATTATTGAATCAGGAAGTAAAATTGAATCACTAAATTGAGATTCATGATCATATTCATTTTCAAGTTCGATTTCAGGTAAGAGATAACTTGTCAAACTATCAATATCATTTGGAGTTTGGGCAAGTTCAAATGATTGTTCTGAAATGGAACCTTGATTTCCAAAACTACATGACTCGTTGGCTCTAACAGAATGGTTCGTGACATCAAAACAACGGTGAGAACGTAGAGATTCGACCATCATATCTATGTCACGATTTTGAGCATTTTGAGCATGAGTCATGGCTTCAAGCATCTTTTCATAGTTGATGGATTCATTGTTTTGATGAAAAGATGAAGTGTTGTCTTGGAAGTGGTAGGTGAGTCCATCAAATTTTGTGATTGTTGTTTGGACTCACGCATACTCCTTTCCAAAATTGATAGTTTCCTATTTTGGACTGGTGGAACTGAGTATGACTCTTGAGGATATTGTGGACTAGGTGGAGAAGGAGGACAAGTTGGTTGAAAATTATGCTCGGGGGAGGTGAATCCCCACTGACTCGGGGAAGAGTTAAAATTATTATGGAAATTATAGTTATTAGATTGGGGGCATGGGTTATATTGATTCGGATAAGACCAATCCGGCACACTAGGTTGGTTATAGTCATGATATGCCGGGTTAGTAATATCCGAAAATGAACTCGGTGTGTAATATGGATTATTATTAAAGTTGAAAAAATTATTATTATAAGCCATATCACACAATAGAATGCAAAAAAGAAAGAAAAAACAAACAAATAAGCAAACAAATAAAAAGAGAAAATTCTAACTAAGTTAGGGTAGACCTATGACTTAGACGACTTCTAACTGATTAGACTGTCCACAGGAGGTCTAATGCAGACTTTGACCACAAGCTAATCAGCCAGGCCAGGGCAAGGTTGGTGGGAGGTTTTCCGTCAAAGACGTTCCTTAATTAAATAACCACCACCTTCGGGCTTTCGGCCCTCAATCCCTTTCCTAGACACTGATTTTGCAGGAGTCAAATTCCAACACTTTTCCCCCTTAGGATTAATCTCCTAATTGAGTCCGAGATGTCCCTAGGGCCAACGTCTACTCATTTTTAGTTAGGCTTGGGTTAGTGAGTGCTTGGAATCTGATTTTTTGGCTAAGGAGGGTAATTAAATCCCCACCTTATCTTGTTATGGGTTGGTGCCCTTAAAATCAATTTGTGCAAGTGTACAAGATAAATAAGATTCACTCAAAGTGATATAAACCAACCAAGAAGTGAGTCCTATGCTAAATGCAATGCATACGTACCTTACTCCAGCACTCTTCAACAGTACAAATAAATGAATCGAAAGACACGTGCCTAAAATGCAAACGTCTAATCAATTTTTTATCTTTTCAACAAATTTTTACTGTTGATTATTAGCAGGCTTAGGTGATGGCATATAAGAAAAAGTAAAGTTGCAGAAAACTACAATTTGCAAAGCAAGCAGCCCTGCAAAAAGAACGTTAGTAGTCCACTCCTTTTTGCCGCGTTTTCGCGGCGTTGGCCGCGGATCCGCGGCAAAGCAGAGGGCACTTGGTCTCTGCTTTCTAGAGCAGAGGCCCAAGGCCACTTATATGTTACTGCAACTTTAATTTCCTGCTTTTCTTGCCCTTTAACCTGCAGCAGAGAAAAGTTCGTTTTAGTTCAAAAAATTTTTCAAGAAAAATCAGATTTCAATAAAAACAACGTTACCCTCCCCGGCAACGGCGCCAAAATTTGATTGAGGCAAAACCTGCAACAAAAAATACGGAATTATAGAACTTAAGATTAGGATGTGCAAGTGCTCAATTCTTACCGCTATAGCAAGTGGCTATGCGGGTCGTGATCCACAAGGAGGGTTTTGCGATAGAAGCATTTACGTTCTTTATTGAAATCTTAGTGAAAACAAAACGAAAGTACTTCTTTGGTTAAAGTTAAGAAAATGAAAAAGAGTTAATAGTTAAAGTTAAGAAGAAAATGAGAGATGAAGAAGGTGGAGAAAACCGGAGAATGACTATATACAAATGAATTGGAAAAAAGTGAAAATGATTTGGAAGAGGTGGTGATCTATACTAAAGAAATAAAAGAAAAGAAAGAAAGAAGAGAGAAGAAATACTTACCTAGTTTGATTGATGACTTACCTGAAAACCTTTGCATGTTCTACCTTTGTTTAGGAGGCGTTCAACGCATAGATCATAAGCCCGAGCTCAGTCCCCGTTCGCATTATATCATCAAGTCTCGCACAAGCATGAAGTGATACGTCTTGAGGAGGAGAACGTCTTCATGAACTATCGTTGGCACTCACATAACATCGTTATACTTGTGCTTGGAATTAACTTGTAAACTCAACAAAAACAAACGAGGTAAAGTAGAAGAGGAAGACGATAACAAAAGAAAATGAAAGTAAAGATGAACATAAAAATTTTACCTTTTATTGCTTGAAACGAGGAAGAAAGGAGGAGGGTACATCGGTGTCACTCTCAACATATGGCTCTCTCTCTTACTTACATGAATCATCATCTAACCTAAGCTTACATACAATTTACATAAAGAGAAAAGAAAAACCTAAACTAAGAAATGAAAAACTTGGCTAAATCCTAACTCTGCATTGGCGTCCCATTTTCAGCAAAAAGACTGGCTTTTTATAGGCAAAACCCACACCTTTAGGATCCCGGGGAGATCGGTGGAGCAAACGCTCCCCCTAACTTCCCAACAATGCTGCGGAAACGCGGCTTGGGCCGCGTTTTCGCGGCTAGGGTGTGGCCAGGTGGCCACACCCTGTTGGTGGGTCTCCCCGGTTTCGCCCTCTGACTTTATCTGGAGTTGGTTGTTCAGTTTGAGTCCCGTATTGCGACGAAATGCCTTGGATTCTTGGCTTTAACCGATCAATTCTGAGAGGATTCTTCTCAACCGATTTTCAACCTCTTGATTTTGCCCTGATTTTCTGAGTGCGAATTAATTCTGATTTAATTCAGAATTTTGGTGGGCTTTGGGCTAATTTCTCTCCATCTCCTTAAGGAATGGGCCTGCAAATAAGTTAAGCAATTAATTAGGACAATGCAAAATTTTATTCTATAACAAGTATGGAAATATGACACTAAATATGCAACATTACCGACCAATCAACTACAATCGACTCAGGAAAATGACTGAAGTCAAGTAAAGGTTCAGGAGTCAAAATTTGTTCAGGAAGTGGTCCAAATCAAGAAGTTGAGACTCAAGTCCAAATTCATTTTCTCACAATGGAATGTGACTTTCTAAGATTGGTGATTAAAGTTCAAGAAAGACAGACATGGGAACCAAAACTGACTCTAAAATATTCCTCAAATCAGGTAGCAAAACAGGAGTCAATATTGATGCCGAAATTTTAACTGGATCACAAATTTGTGACTCAAGATCACATTCCTCAATGAGTTCAATTTCGTAAAAATGAGAACTTGGCAATTTGTCAATAGGACCTTCAAAAGTATGAAATTGATCAAGTTCAATATGATGATCATAAAAGATTGGTGATTCAATTTCCCAATGGACAGGCACAGGATCCAATGTGGACTCTGGAGAAGGATTGAAATCAGGTGAAGACACCGGAGTCATTATTGAATCAGGAAGTAGAATTAAATTACCAAGTTGAGGTTCAGGATCATATCCATTCTCAAATTCAATTTCAGGAAAGGGATAACTTGTCAAAATGTTAATATGGTTTTCAAAATTTAAAGTTTGGACAAGTTCAAATGGGTATGCTGAAATGGATTCTTATTTTTCAAAACAACATGATTTTTTGGCACTAACAGAATGGTTAGCGACATCAGAATGGTCAAAGGGTGAGAATGGAGAGTTTTGACCATTATATCTATATTATGATTATGAGTGATTTGAGCGAGAGTCATGGCTTCAAGCAGCCTTTCATAGTCAATTGGTTCATTGTTTTGTTTCAATTGGACTTGAAAAGATGAAGTTTTATTTTGAAATTTGTGGTGAAATCGTGAGTCCATTAGATTTTGTGATTGTTGCTTGGACTCATGCATACTCATTTCTAAGATTGATGATTTTCTATTTTGAACTAGTGGAACTGAGTATGAACCTTGAAAATATTGTGGAATTGGGAAGGCCTAACATTTTCATTCGGCCTCCTACATGGCTTTTATACTCTTTTCTACCTCAGATTTTTTCAATGAGTTGGTCTAGAAAAGGAGTATAGGAAGAAAAAATTGGGGAATAAATATTGTGACAATTGTAGACAAGGTGGATAAGGAGGACAAGTTGGTTGAAAATTGGACTGGAGGGAGGTGAATTCCCATTGACTCTGTGAAGAATTGGAATTATTTTAGAAATTATGGTCATAAGATTAGGGGCATGGGTTATATTGATTCGAATAAATCCAATCCGGTGTATTTAGTTGGTTCATATTGTAAAAAATCTGGTTGGAATTATCCGAGTCAAATGGGGTGAAATATGGATTAACATTAAAATTGAAAAAAAATTTGTTGTTATAAGCCATATCACATAATAATTATCAAAATCAAACAAGGAGAAACAAACAAATAAACAAACAAAAAGAAAAATCTATTCTAAATTAGGGTAAACCTTAGACCTAGACGACTCCTAACTGGTTAGACTGTCCACAGGGGCTATTTTTCCGAATCTGACCAGAAGTTAATCGACCAGATAGGGTCAAGATCAGTGGGAGATATTCGTGCCTAAGTGGCGAGCCTAATTATGTCAAACCACCAACCTTCAAGGTTTCGCCCCTCAATCCCCAACCTTTGACACCGATTTGGCAAGAGTCAAATTCTAATCAACTTACCCTTAGGTCAGTCTCTTATTGAGTTCGAGATGTCCCTAGGGCCAATGTCCACTCAGTTTTAGTTAGGCTTGGGTTAGTGAGTGAGGAGATTGTTTGTGGGATAAGAGAGGGTAATGACTTCTCCACCTTATCTTATTTATAGGACAAGTCCTTAAGATTGATTATGCAAAGTGTGCAGGATATAGAAAAATATTATTCAACAAGCAAGTAATCACTCATGAATGTATCCTAAACTATATGCAATTCATACGTACCTTTTGCTCCAGTACTCTTCAACAGTAATATAAAATGTAAACGAATTAGACACGTGCCTAAATGCAAAATCTAAACCATTTTTAGCATTTAACAAATATCATTTTACTGTTGAGGTTAGAAAGTATGTACAATGAGACAAATAAGAAAATAAATAGCTACAGAATTTTAACTTTGCAATTCAGCCAACCTGCAAAAATACAGGTTAGTAATTCACTCAGATTGTCACCAGAATGTAGCAAATTTGAGGGCTTCTGGGTCTGCTTTCTAGAGTAGAGTCCAGGGCTACTTATATGTCCACTGCAGCAAAAATTTCCTTATTGTTAAACCTGTACACTAAGAACAAAGAAGAAAGTTAACCAAAAATGTAAATCTAAAAAGAGAATAACTTACCGTCCATCTTCGGCAACGGTGCCAAAATTTGATTGAGGTTTTATCTGCACATAAGAATACAAAATTTCAGAACTTAAGAATAAAGAATGTAAGGCTCAATACTACCGCGATAGCAAGTGGTTATGCGGGTCATGATTCATAAGGAGGGACTAGCGATGGAAGCTTTTTTAGCAAGTTCTCTTTTAAGTTACATTCAATGGTTAAGGATCTTCTTTTAGTTCTTTAAAAGAAAAGAAAAATAGGTTAAAGTTAAGTTAGGAAGAAAGTGATAGATTGAAAAGTGAAGAAAATAAAATCGATATATACAAAGAAATTGAAAAGAGTGATAAAAAAGTTGGGAGATTGTGGTGTTGGTAATCTAAACTTCAATTAAAAGAAAATAAAGTTAAACCTAAAAAACTTACTTACCTCTTCGGCGCCTACTTACCTTTGACCCGTATCGACGATGTACCTTTGTTTGAAGGCGAGCGAAGTATGACAAATAGGATCTTCCCTATTTCCGATTTACACTATGAAATGAAGGGGCAAGCTATACTATCATAAAAATGGATATGCATCACCATAAGCCATCAACGACACTTGCAAGGGCAAGGCAACTTCGAGGCTATCAGAGTTATTTGGATTCACAAACACAGAAGATGGAAGCATACAAAAACAAGAATAGAAAAGAAAAGAAAATTTTGATTTGATTCAAATAACAATGAAAGAAAAGATTACTTACACCAGTGTCACCCTCAGTACAAGCTTGTTCTCATTCCTCCATGAAAATCTCATCTCCTCTCAGTTACATAAAGAAAATAAAATTACATAAAAGAAAACTAAAAACCTAAATTACAAACTATAGAATAGCCTAACTTCTACTCTCTGCTTGGTCCTCTCCCGGCCTCTAATGTGTGGAGTATTTATAGCAAAGAAATGGATAAGGAAATCAGTAAAAAGATTGGAAGAGCTAGCTATTTCTAAATTTGAATCCTCCTCTTATCTCCAAACTTGATTTGATGTGAATATTCAGTTCTGATTTGCAGCTTGTTTGCATGTTGATTGATGAATATAACTTATCAAATGACAGAATTAGAAATAGTGATTAACTTAAGAGTTGTATCCCTTTAAGTCTTCGTTCTGGATCATCTTTAATCATCAGATTTGAGATTCAGTTGTGAAATTTATGATTCAAATACTAAAATGTATTCAGTCTGAATTTGAGTCAAAATTGCTTCATCTCATCCGTTGATCTTCTCTCTATCCATTTATCCCTTTAGATTTTGAATTTGGATTCAGTTTCCCTTTGGTGTTATCTTAATGATTTGCTCTGGTCTTCAGCTAAACATTTGCCCCAATCCTTGATTTGTTTTGGATGTGATGATATCCTATAAATCTTTAAGTTAATCGAATTGATTCACCAAAATCTTAACTGACTAGATCTGGGTTCATCTCAGCTAACCAAATAGATCCAGTTAAATCTGATTTTAACTGGTATTTATTTGGTTTGATCCTCTTTCTTTTCATTATTATCTTCTGCAAAATAGACATTTAAGATAAGAAAAATTAGCAGATTTATTACATGATAAATGTAGGAGTGTAATGAAAAGAATGCAAAATATGTGTATAATCACCTATGTACTCTCATTCTCATTGTTATTACTAACATGGTCGTTATAATTGCAAAGAATACTGGGGTGGCTCAAGTGAGAGAGCCCGTGGCAAGCACTGGCGTAGAGGACAGTGCACTTCAGACCTTGATGGCTGAACCAAGTACTGTGAAGTCTGTTCCTGCGGTTGTCATCTCAAAGGCTGCCACAATAACAATCTCAAAGGTGCCGGTCACAACCTCAGCATTGAAGGAACTTGCTGCTGGCCTTGTCCCTACGCTAGGTGAAACAACTTCTGCTTCTACGGACACCGTTCGCACAATTATAAAAAGGGGGTCCGGAAGCGCATCGACAGAGTTAGCTCCAGTTATGGACATCATGAAAGAATTGGCTCATCAGATGGCGCAATAATTCTTCACTTCCATGTAGTCTTATATCGAGATGGCGCAATAATTCTTCACTTCCATGTAGTGCTAATCCAGTGGATGAGACCCGACTGATGCTAAACAAGCTCCTCATTGCTCAAGAACACGAACGAAAGAGGATCGAGGAGCAGATGGCTGAGGAGGCCCGTTACTTCAACGAATTCCAGGCCAGCAACCAGAAGTTGGTTGATGATTTCAGAGAATTTGAGGTCATCACTAAGAATGCAGAGCAAGTCATAGCTAATAATCAAGCAGCAATTGCCTAGGTGCAAGCCTTGATTCAGGTTAATGAGCAAAAACTTGCCGCTACAAAGGAAAAGCTACAGGAGCTAGAGATCGCCAAAAGGCAGGTTCAAGAAGATCTCTCTGCTCGTTATTCCAAGCTGGAATCTCTTCAAGTGCAACCTGCTACAAAAAAATTCCTATTGGAAGAAGAATTATGAGTTCAGACTTCGGCGAAAGTTGAGAAAGCACATAAACATGAGATCCAGTGCCTCCAGGACCAGATTCACTCTCTCATTGAGCGAGACTAGCCCCCTTTTTGTATCTTTTTTTTTATAACACTCAATTTATCAAATAAGTGAGTGTTTGTATTAGTTTTATCATTTTTATATAAATAATAAAAGTTATCAAAATTTGTCTCGCTTTCATTCCTTCTTTTGTGTTTGAGAATTAGACGGACTTCTTGTTGTGTGGGAGAATGTTGCTCTCACAAGAGTAGCGGTTGTGTTGAACAAGTGAGGATGCGAAGGACATGACTCATGCTTGTTGAAAAAATACAGGTCTCGGTTGGTGAGAAGACGCGGCCCTGAGTTGTAGGGGAGACACGACTCTGAATTGTAGGGGAGACGCGACTCTGAATTATTGGGGAGACGTGGCTTTGATTTGTTAGGGAGATGTGGCCCTGAATTGTAGGGGAGACGCAGCTGTGAACTATTGGGGAGACGAGACTCTGATTTGTTAGGGGAGATCTCTGAATTGTTAGGAAGACGCGGATATGATTTGTTAGGAAGACGCGACCCTGAATTGTAGGGGAGATGCGGTTCTGATTTGTTAGGGGCGACACGGCTCTGAATTGTATGGGAGACGCGAATCTGAATTGCTGGGGAGACGCGGCTCTGAATTATTAGGGAGACGCGACCCTGAATTGTAGGGGACACGCGGCTCTGGGTCGATGAAGGGACGCAACCCTTGGCCATCAAAGGGATGCGTTCTTCCACTTGTTGTGGGAACACAACCCTCAGCGATCGAAGAGACATAGTCTTCATTTTGTTGAGAGAACACAGCTTTCGGTTTGTGAAGGAACACGACCTTGAAAACGCGGCCCTTGGAACGTTACTTGTATCATAGAGGTGCGGTTCTGATGACGCGACTCTCTATGCGAGAAGATCTCACTGGATCTTTCAAGGTAGACCGGTGTTGATGGTTGGGGATGTGTGTACGGATTGAAAATTCAAGCGTCGTTGAGATTTCCTGGGATAAATATCCACATGTCTTGCTCAGACTGGATTTGAGATTCACGCTGCAAATTAAGGCTATTAATTGGCCTTTAAGAACGACTTTGATTTTTATGCCATTAATTAATAGCCATTTAGCGAGCCTATAAATAGGCCATGAGATTCTTAACAGTCATTCATCTTGACTGTTTTCCTTCACGGGCATGTGTTCTGAAGAACTTTTAGAGTTCTTAGACTATCTTCTTCTCTGAGCATGTATCCTGAAGAACTTTCAAAATTCTTAAAAGAACCCAAAGCTTTAATGCTTTCTTACAATCTTCTTCGAAGATTATCAATGTTAAGTGATTTCAAAATCAAAAAGCATTTTCTCTGATGCTTTCATGGCCATATCTTGACGGATGATGACTGATTGAGTTGGAACCTGCACAAAAATATAGTATTTAAGAACTTTAAAATAAAGAGTGCAAGTGCTCAATTCTACCGCAATAGCAAGTGGCTATGCGGGTCGTGATCCACAAGGAGGGACTAGCGATGGAAGCTTTTTAGTAAGTTCTCTTTTATGTTACAAAGAATGGTTAAAGTTCTTCTTTTAGTTCTTAAAAAGAAAAGTGAAAAAGAGTTAAAGTTAAATTAGGAAGAAGGTGGTAGATTAAGAAGGTGGAAATATAAGAAGTGATTTGTATAAATGAGATTGAAAAAGAGTGATAAAAGATTTGGTGAATTGTGGTGTTCTAAACTAAATGATTAAAAGAAAAGAAACTAAAAATTACTTACTTCTTTTGGCCAAATACCTACCTTGAATCTTTTGCAATGATGTTACCTTGAAGCGAAGCGATCAACGTATAGCCCATAAGAGTTGATTCTTGTTTCCTCCACATTATATCATCAAGACGCTGCAAGTATGAAGTGATACAGAATGAAACTCAAAATCCATCGTCATGGGCTATCGGTGGCACTCGCAAAGGCAAGGCTCTTTCGAAGCTTTTAGACTCACTTGGATAACAATTGTACCAAAAGAAGAAAAGTAGAGAAGAAGAAGAAGAATACAAAAATAAAGTACAAAAGGGAACTACAGAGTCGATTTTATAACAATAAGGGAAAAGAAGGAAATCTTACACCGGTGTCACTCTCAGCACAAGCTTCGTTCTCGTTCTCCTATGAAACTCTGATCTCCTCTGATTTACATTAATTAAAACTAAAAATTACATGAAAAGAAAAACAAAAACCTACACTACAAAGAATGAAAAACTGGACTAAATCCTATCTCTACATGGTCGTCCCATTTTCAGTGAACATCCTGCCTTTTATAGGCAAAAACCCAGAGGGGAGACGTGTGAGAAGATAGGGGGAGCAAACGCTCCCCCTAACTACTAACCAAGCCGCAGAAACGCGGCTTTGGCCGCGTTTCTGCGGCCAGGGTGTGGCCAGGTGGTCACACCCTGTTGGTGGTGCTCCCCGGCTTCTCGATTTGTCTTTATCTTCAGCTGGATTTGCAGTTTAAGTCCGGAATTTTGACGAAATGGCCTTTGATTCTTGGCTCAACCGATCGATTTGTAGGGATTTGTTCTAACTGATTTTCAACCGATCTGAACCAACCTGATCTGTCCTGATTTACTGAGTTCGAATTAATTTTGATTTAATTCAGAATTTAATGGGCTTTTGGGCTCATTTCTCTTCACTCTCCTTTAGGAATGGGCCTACAAATAAATTAAACATTTAATTAGAAAAAAATAGAGTTTATTCTATAATAAGTATGAGAATATGATAATAAATGTGCAATATTAGTGATCAATCACACCCCCATACCTATCTTTTGCTCGTCCTCGAGCAAAACAACTAAACTATACTAAGGATTATTAGACCACTTTCGCAGGTCACGCGATTGCACTGAGCATGTGCAACAAGCCGTTAAACCTCTAGGTTACCCCTAGAGGACGAGTTTTGTCTCGTGAGGGGTTTTCAATGGATTACACCCACAAAATCCATAAAGAAAGAGAAACAAAGAGTTAGTATTTTCGAAAAGCATTTTAAAAGAGAAAAATATTTGAAATATAATTGTAAGATTTAAGTAATCTATAAGTTATAGGAAAACTGAATTTTTCATTCCTAAACTTAGTCTCTATTCAAAAATTTGTTATCAATCAAAGTAAAGAGTCAAATTGTACTTCTCATCTAGTCTATTACTTTACCCCGAGTCATATGCACCTTGTGACTGTGAAAATTTTGACTAAGGGTTCTTTAACTCTAACTCTTATGCCTTATTATTTATATATATATATATTTTGGTGGTATTATTCCTTAGTTCTATTAGGCTTTCTAATCTGCCCATGTAACGAGCCTTTAATCGATGACTCCCAAACCCAACGGTCTTAGGGCACTGGGTGAGAAAACACCCCAAGGACTTAAGGACTCGATCAAATAAGGCCACAAAACTAAGGATTTTATTATATGAACCCCTTTTAGGCGTTAATACTTATACTTTATTAGGCACAAATACCCAGCTTAATCAGAGGATTTTTATATATATATATATATATATATATATATATATATATATATATATTTCTCAAACTTATCTAATCATCTTTCGCATAAATACTAAGGCTTATTTAGGCCAAAGCACCTAACTAATCAATAATTAGATTTGTTCATCTTTCATAGATATATATATTTTTTCTTTTCTTTTTTTTATAAGGCATAAGAATCTTCATTTTTTGAACCCTAAGTGTGTAAGTGTATGAAGTGTGCATATTTCATTAAGGTAAAGATCAAAACTAAATTACTTTGACAAATTATCTTCCTAACTCTAAAAATCAAACAAATAATCTTATTTTGACCAAGTTTAAGAAATACTAATTTTGATTTTCCTATTCCTTAAAATTGACTTAATTTCTTACAAAAAATATGTCAAAATATTGTTTCTATTTTCAAAAAGTTTTTAAAAGTAAAATTTTTTTAATAAAAAGAAAAACCTAAGTTATGTTAGAACCCTCCCCCACACCTATCTCATGCATTGTCCTCAATGTATGAATTAATGCATAGATGCATGAAAAAGAAGACAGGGAAGGAAAATACTACCTTATGTTGGCCCAAGGTTACAATCACCCGTATTTAAGTGTGTTTTGATGATTACAAAACATATTAGTTATTTGTACTAATATTGTTTATTGGTTAAGTGTGTTTCAGGGATCTAACTAATCTAGTAGGTTTATTCCCTATAAGCAAGTGTTTTAGACTCAAATCAACTCAAATTGGGCTCAAGAATCAAGTGTTGAAGATCTTATGGTGAAAAGCCCTCTTGAAGCACTTGTAGTACCTAGAACAAATGTAAGAATTAGATTGTTAAAGTTTGAGTTTTGGAAATTGGCTCTAGGTTACACACACATGTTTTTGTATTCAAGTTTTCATGGTTAAAATCTATGTTTCATGCCTTAGTATATATATACATGACCCTAAGTTTTACAAATATAAATACCATGTTTTGATCATGTATGTATACTCTCTCCAGCATGTTACTTAGCTTTCCTTACTTCAAAATATTTTTACAAAAATTTCCAAGTTCAAAATCCTGCTGTTTTTCGTTTTTCAGGCTGACCGGCCGACCGGCACGGTCGACCGGCTCCAGTGCCAGGACGTGCACACTTGTGCACGTCTGTCGGTCGACCGCCCGGGTCGACCGACTGAAAGCAGTTGCTCTCGGGTTTTCTGGGTCGACTGCCCTGGTTGACCGCAAGAAGGAGGCTGTGTTTTGTCTTTTGGGACGGTCGACCCGGGCGGTCGACCCGAGCCCAACGGCTCTTTGCCAGCTGAGCTGGCGGTCGACCGGCCCGGTCGACCGCTAGGCCTGCAACAGCCCAACGGCTCTTTCCTCTTTTGTGCAATTCTGAAATCTGCCTTTTAATCTGTTTTTGCAGACCTATTTCTGAGTTTTTGGAGAACTTTTTCAGAGTAAAATTAACTTAAAATAAATTGTTTTTAACCTATTTCTCTCCCTATAAATAGAGGAGAAGAGTCTCTTGCAAAATACCAAGAAAAATCCTCAAGTTTTCATTATTTTCAAAAGAGAAGAAAAATTGTTTAAGGCTTTCATTTCCAATTCTTTTTGAGCTAGTTTTTCAGTTGTGTTTGATAGCTAATATCACTCTACAACTGAGGTTTTCTCACTACACTTCATAGAGCCAAAAATCCCTAACTCATTCTATAGTGAAGTTGTAAAAAGAGTGAGAGTGTTGTAAAAGAGTTTGGTGATCGTGTTGTGATCACTCTTGTTCTTGTGATCTTCTTATTCTTGTGGAGACACCTCTTCGGTAGAGGTCTTGTAAGTTTTGGAGCTCGGTGCTCGGGTCTTCGGTAGACCGTTGTAAGCGTCCTCGGTGGATAGTGGAAACCCTTCACGGAGGTGAAGGCGGGGAGTAGAGCGGTGGCTGGAACCTCGAAACAAACATCTTGTGTTTGCGATTGCCTTGCGTTCATTTTTTCTTTAAATTTCTCTTGCACTCTATTGCTTTCAATTACTTGCTTGAGATCTAGTTTTCTTTCCTTGTGCTATTGCTTGTGATACTTGTGATATATCTTGTGTGCATTTCATCATTGCATTTCATTCATACTTTGTTCGATCAATTCTCATACAACAAGGTTGCATTGCGCACCTCTAACCCATTCAAGAGGAATTGGGAGGAAGGAGTTCAGAACCTCTCACGGGGTATTCGGCTCTTAGTCTTGTTTTGAGAGATCGTTGCATCATTCACATCTTAGTTTTAAAAAGATTTGTTAGATTAGCAATTACACCTATTCACCCCCCTCTAGGTGTTTTTCAATTGGTATCAGAGCTTGGACTCTAGGATTTTGGCTTAACAACCTTAGAGAGATCCTAATTTTGCTAATCACTTCATTCATTTTTCATACACTCTCACTTAGTAAAATGGCCGATGGTATTAAAACCCCTCCTAAGTTTGATGGACTTAACTTTCCCATATGGAAGGTTAAGATGACCGTTTTCTTGCAATCTCTAGGAAGTCGAGTTGCAAAGGCCGTGACCAAACCCTTTAGTGCACCCCCCGGTGATGAATCTACTTGGTCCGAAATTGAGACTAAGGAATTTGATGCCAATGCTAGGGCTCACTATGCACTACTTCAAGCCCTCAATGATGATGATATAGCTAGAGTTATTCATTGCAAGTCCGCATATGAAATTTGGACACATTTGCTAGTTACACATGAAGGGACTTCACAAGTGAAGAGGGCTAAGATAGACCTTCTTCGGTCCCAATATGAGAACTTTTGCATGCAAGAAAATGAAATCATAGATGATATGGTTACAAAATTTACAAAGATCACTAATGGACTTTCTTCTCTAGGTGATGCTATCGACAACGATCAAAGAGTAAGAAAGATCATCCGGGCTCTTCCTCCTTCATGGGAAGTCAAAGCAACCACCTTGAAGGAACTCAATGACAAGGAGGAGATGGAGCTAATAGGTCTCATTGGGAACCTCAAAACCCATGAGATGGAGAGAAAAGCAAGAGAGGACATGGCTCCTTCCAAGAAGAAGACTATAGCCTTCAAAAGTCAATTCACACACTCCGACGAAGACGATGAAGAAGAAGATGACGAAGAGCTCTCACTTCTTGTGAAGAACGTCCGGAGGATGTACAACAAGGCTAAATTTCAAGGAAGACGGAGATGGCAAGGAGGCAAAGAAGAAAGAAAGATAATTTGCTTCAATTGCCAAAGACCGGGACACATTGTTGCGGAGTGTCCGGATAAAGTGAAGCCCTCCACCTCAAAGAAGCCTTACAAGAAGAAGGCAATGAAAGCTACATGGGATTCCGAGAGCGAATCCGAGGAGGAGATTGATACCGCCAACATGTGCTTCATGGCAAATGAAAGCACAAGCAAGGTAACCCCTTCCACTTCTCTTAATGATGAACTTTCCATGGATGAATTAGGAGAAGCTTTTGTAGAATTATCACATAATTATAGTTTTCTAAAGAAAAAGTATTTAAAAATGAAAAAGGAAAATGAATCTCTTAATCTTCAAGTCTTTACTATTTCTAAAGAAAAAGATGATTTACTTTCCACTCTTGTTTCCACTCAAAAAGATTTTGACAAGTATAAGATTTCTTGTAAAGGCAAGTCCCACAAATTGATTCTAATGTGATTACTTTGCTTAAAGAAAGAATAGACTCATTAGGAATTGTTTTGAAAAATTGTGAGTTTGATAAGAAGAAGATAGAGGCCATGTTTACTAAGAAACAAGCCTCTAAGAAAAATGTTCACCATTCTCATGCTCATGTTCATACCACACAACCTTTACATTGTGGCAAACCCCAAAGCATGCTCACACTTCACACACACATCATGCTTTCATGTATGGAAGAGTGTTCTCATGTTCACATTGTGGGCGGAAAGGACACTTAGCCAATTTTTGCTATGATAGACTAAGTGCATCTTATCATAATATTTGGGTTCGAAACACTAACTTTCAAGGACCCAAGAAAGTTTGGGTACCAAAGTCAACAATCTTGTTAAATGATATAGGTACCTTCCAAAGCCCAACGACGTAGAGGATTGTGGTATCTTGATAGTGGTTGCTCAAGGCACATGACTTGGGACATCAACAACTTTGCAACCCTATCAAGATACCATGAAGGTGGCACCGTCACCTTCGAAGATGATGCCAAGGGTAAAATCATCGGTATTGATAATGTAAAACTCGGCACATCCCCTTTAATTGAGAATGTAGTTTTAGTTGATGGCCTCAAGCATAACCTCTTGAGTGTTAGTCAACTTTGTGATAAAGGCTTTGATGTTGTTTTTGATAATGTAGTTTGTAAAGTAATTGATAGAATTTCTAATACTTGTGTGTTTTTCGGTTTTCGTGAAAGTAATGTTTATATGATAGATATGTCTAATATGTCTTGTAATATTACTTGTTTAAAAGCCCTCGATGACTACTCTTGGTTGTGGCATAGGAGATTAGGCCATATTTCATTTGACCATATTTCTAGATTAAACACAAAGGAAATGGTGAAAGGTATTCCTTATTTGAATTTGAAAAGGACCGAGTTTGTGACGCATGTCAATTTGGAAAACAAACTAAGTCTTCTTTCAAGTCAATTAAGGATATCATGACATCACGTCCTTTGGAGTTAATCCATATGGATCTATTTGGCCCTACACAAACTAAAAGTCTAAGTGGGAATAGATTTGCATTTGTTTTGGTTGATGACTTTTCACGATTTACTTGGGTTTTCTTTCTTGAACACAAAAATCAAGCTTTTTCATATTTCCAAACCTTTAAGAAAAGAGTTGAAAAAGAAAAAGATGTTTCAATTTTAAGGATAAGAAGTGATAGAGGAGGTGAATTCATTAACCTACCCTTTACCACTTTTTGTGAAGAAAATGGAATAAAGCATGAACTTTCTTGTCCTAGAACTCCACAACAAAATGGAGTAGTTGAATGGAAAAATCGAACTTTACAAGAGATGGCTAGGACAATGCTAAGTGAATATGGTCTACCACATTATTTGTGGGCCGAGGCCGTTAATACATCATGCTATATATCAAATCGTGTCTTCTTGTGTAAAAATACTTCAAAAACTTCTTTTGAAATGTACTTTTCTAGAAAACCAAATGTTTCATATTTCAAGGTTTTTGGATGCAAATGTTTTGTTTTGAATACAAAAGATAATTTAGAAAAATTTGATGCTAGATCTTATGAGGCTATTTTTGTTGGTTATTCTAACACTAGCAAGGCTTATAGAATCTTCAATAGATCATCCTTGACTATTAAGGAATCTATACATGTTAAGTTTGAAGAATCTAACTTGTTTGTTAAGAATGTTGTAGAAATAGATGCATTAGATGAAGGCTTGGAGAAAGTGACCTTGGAGGATACACCTACTATGGGAGACAAGCCAAAGGATGATGAAGGAAGTGAAGCTAAAGTAGAAGAGGCTCAAGGACATGAAATTCAATCAATTGACGTGGAGCCTACTCAACAACTTTCAAAGGGTTGGAGATACAATCCTCATCATCCCAAGGACCTCGTCATAGGTGAAGTATCTAAAGGGGTAACCACTCGCTCTAAACTTCATGATTATTGTGGTCATTATGCATTCATTTCTCATGTTGAACCCAAGAACGTCCTCGAAGCCGAGGCCGATTCATATTGGTTGCTAGCTATGCAAGAGGAACTCAATCAATTTGAGCGCAACCAAGTTTGGCACCTTGTTCCTAGGCCCCACGATAGACCAACAATTGGTACTAAGTGAATCTTTAAGAACAAGTTGGATGAATCGGGTAACGTTGTTAGGAATAAAGCTAGGTTAGTTGCCCAAGGTTACACTCAAATCGAAGGAATCAATTTTGAAGAAACCTTTGCACCCGTAGCACGGCTTGAAGCCATACGGATGACACTAGCATTTGCCTCATATAAAGATTTTAAATTGTTTCAAATGGATGTTAAAAGTGCTTTTCTAAATGGTTTTATTGAAGAGGAGGTGTATGTTGAACAACCCCCCGGGTTTGTTGATCCTACACATCCGGATTTTGTGTTTAAATTAGATAAAGCTTCTTTATGGTTTAAAACAAGCCCCTAGGGCTTGGTATGAAAGACTTTCTTCATTTTTAATTTTAAATGGTTTTAAGAAAGGAAAAATTGACACAACCTTGTTTACAAAACATGTAGAAAAAGATATTCTTATTGTGCAAATTTATGTTGATGACATTATTTTTGGTTCTACTAATGAATCTCTTTGCCAAGCTTTTGAATCTTGCATGAAGGAAGAATTTGAAATGTCTATGATGGGGGAACTCAACTATTTCCTTGGACTCCAAATCAAGCAAAGGAAGGATGGGATCTTCATCAATCAAGCTAAGTACACAAAGGAATTAATCAAAAGGTTCGGGCTTGAAGGATCTAAAGTGAGCAAAACTCCCATGGCAACAACTACCAAGCTTGACAAGGATGAACAAGGTAAAAGTGTAGACATTAAGCTTTATCGTAGCATGATTGGTAGTTTATTGTATTTGACGGCTAGTAGGCCGGATATTATGTTTTCCGTTTGTCTTTGTGCACGTTTTCAATCTTGTCCTAAAGAGTCTCATATAATTGTGGTTAAACGCATAATTAGATACCTTAAGGGCACTATTGAAATGGGTTTGTGGTATCCGAAAATCGGCCAATTTTCAATGATGAGTTTTTCGGATGCCGACTATGCGGGTTGTAGGGTAGATAGGAAGAGCACAAGTGGAACATGTCAATTCCTAGGTAATTGTCTTGTATCTTGGTCTTCCAAAAAGCAAAATTCGGTAGCCCTTTCAACCGCCGAGGCGGAGTATGTTGCAGCCGGAACTTGTTGTGCACAAGTTCTATGGATGAAACATACTCTCCTTGACTATGATTTACACTTTGATCATGTTAAAATATTTTGTGATAATACTAGTACTATTCACATGACAAAGAATGCAAATCAACATAGTAAAACCAAACACATTGACATTAGGTATCACTTTCTTAGAGATCATTATGAGAAAGGTGATATTGATATAGACTATGTTTCTACCGATTTTCAACTTGCCGATATTTTTACTAAACCTCTAGATTATGCTAGATTTTCATTTATTTGTGGTGAGTTGAATGTTTGCATTATGGATTCTTAAAGATAAAATTCTCTTTAATATTTTGTTTGCTTTGTTTTAACCCTTTTTGATGAATGACAAAAAGGGAGAGAAAGATAAAGAGTTTTGGTTGTTCATGGAGAAATATAAGAGTTTTTGTTTGTTTATGATGTACTTTGATGTATTTGAGTTTTTGTTTGTCTATGTGTTTTTCAAATGCCTTATGTATTTAGCTTTTCTTGATACATAGCATTATTTGAGGGGGAGCTTTCCAAGCTCTTCTTCCATTTTTGTTTAAATAACCTATATGTATTGTCATCATCAAAAAGGGGGAGATTGTTGGCCCAAGGTTACAATCACCCGTATTTAAGTGTGTTTTGATCATTACAAAACATATTAGTTATTTGTACTAATATTGTTTATTGGTTAAGTGTGTTTCAGGGATCTAACTCATCTAGTAGGTTTATTCCTTATAAGCAAGTGTTTTAGACTCAAATCAACTCAAATTGGGCTCAAGAATCAAGTGTTGAAGATCTTATGGTGAAAAGCCCTCTTGAAGCACTTGTACCTAGAACAAATGTAAGAATTAGATTGTTAAAGTTTGAGTTTTAGAAATTGGCTCTAGGTTACACACACACGTTTTTGTATTCAAGTTTTCATGGTCAAAATCTATGTTTCATGCCTTAGTATATATATACATGACCCTAAGTTTTACAAATATAAATACCATGTTTTGATCATGTATGTATACTCTCTCCAGCATGTTACTTAGCTTTCCTTACTTCAAAATATTTTTACAAAAATTTCCAAGTTCAAAATCCTACTGTTTTTCGTTTTTCAGGCTGACCGGCCGACCGGCACGGTCGACCAGCGCCAGTGCCAGGACGTGCACACTTGTACACGTCTGTCGGTCGACCGCCCGGGTCGACCGACTGAAAGCAGTTGCTCTCGGGTTTTCTGGGTCGACTGCCCCGGTCGACCGCAAGAAGGAGGCTGTGTTTTATCTTTTGGGACGGTCGACCAGGGCGGTCGACCCGAGCCCAATGGCTCTTTGCCAGCTGAGCTGGCGGTCGACCGGCCCGGTCGACCGCTAGGCCTGCAACAGCCCAACGGCTCTTTCCTCTTTTGTGCAATTCTGAAATCTGCCTTTTAATCTGTTTTTGCAGACCTGTTTCTGAGTTTTTGGAGAACTTTTTCAGAGTAAAATTAACTTAAAATAAATTGTTTTTAACCTATTTCTCTCCCTATAAATAGAGGAGAAGAGTCTCTTGCAAAATACCAAGAAAAATCCTCAAGTTTTCATTATTTTCAAAAGAGAAGAAAAATTGTTTAAGGCTTTCATTTCCAATTCTTTTTGAGCTAGTTTTTCAGTTGTGTTTGATAGCTAATATCACTCTACAACTGAGGTTTTCTCACTACACTTTATAGAGCCAAAAATCCCTAACTCATTCTATAGTGAAGTTGTAAAAAGAGTGAGAGTGTTGTAAAAGAGTTTGGTGATCTTGTTGTGATCACTCTTGTTCTTGTGATCTTCTTATTCTTGTGGAGACACCTCTTTAGTAGAGGTCTTGTAAGTTGTGGAGCTCGGTGCTGGGGTCTTCGGTAGACCGTTGTAAGCGTCCTCGGTGGATAGTGGAAACCCTTCACGGAGGTGAAGGCGGGGAGTAGAGCGGTGGCTCGAACCTCGAAACAAACATCTTGTGTTTGCGATTGCCTTGCGTTCATTTTTGCTTTAAATTTCTCTTGCACTCTATTGCTTTCAATTACTTGCTTGAGATCTAGTTTTCTTTCCTTGTGCTATTGCTTGTGATACTTGTGATATATCTTGTGTGCATTTCATCATTGCATTTCATTCATACTTTGTTCGATCAATTCTCATACAACAAGGTTGCATTGCGCACCTCTAACCCATTCAAGGGGAATTGGGAGGAAGGAATTCAGAACCTCTCACAGGGTATTCAGCTCTTAGTCTTGTTTTGAGAGATCGTTGCATCATTCACATCTTAGTTTTAAAAAGATTTGTTAGATTAGCAATTACACCTATTCACCCCCCCTCAGGTGTTTTTCACCTTAAGGTGGTGGTTCTGGTGGTGGTCTGATTGGTCCACGAAATGCGGGCCAATTGACTTTGTAAGGAGTTCGGAGGAACCCACCAAAAATCTCTCTAATATAACCCATTAAAATGATGTATCCATGAAGGATTTTAATTAAAAATTTAACCCCATCTAATTTTCAAATTTCATAATTAATTTCGGAGTCAAATTTGTCAACTGTCCTGTCCCAAAATGGAGTGTGAAAAGATAGAATGATTGACTTGGACTTAGGAAGTACGGGAACTAATACCGACTCAGGAAAGTGACTTAAGTCAAGTAAAGGTTCAGTAGTCGAGATTGGTTCAGGAAGTTGGTCCAAATCAAGAAGTTGAAACTCAAGTCCACATTCAGTTTCTCACAAAGAAATGTGACTTAATATTAGTGATTCAAGTTCAAGAATGACAGGTGTGGGAATCAAACTGACTCTAAAATATTACTCAAATCGGGTAACAAAACAGGAGTCAACATTGATTCGGGAATTTGAACTGGATCACAAATTTGAGAATCTAGGTCACATTTCTCATTGAGTTCAATTTCATAAAAATGAGAATTTGCCAATTTGTCAATGGGACTTTCAAAAGTATGAAATTGGTCAAGTTCAATAAAATGATCATCAAACATGGGTGATTCAATTTCATTATGAATTGGCACAGGATCCAATGTTGACTCGGGAAAAAGATTGAAATCAGGTGAAGACACCGGAGTCATTATTGAATCAGGAAGTAGAATTGAATCACTAAGTTGAGGTTTAGGATCATATTTATTCTCAAGTTCTATTTCAGGAAAGGAATAACTTGCCAAACTGTCAATACATTTTCAAAATTGGGAGTTTAGGCAAGTTCAAATGATTATGCTGAAATGGAACCTTGTTTTCCAAAACAACATGACTCTTCAGCTCTAACAGAATGGTTAACGACATCAGAACTGGCCAAACGGTGGGAACATAGAGATTGGACCATCATATCTATGTCATAATTACGAGCGTTTTGAGCCTGAGTCATGGCTTCAAGCATCTTTTCATAGTTGATAGGTTCATCATTTTGTTGCGATTGGTCTTGAAAAGATGAAGTGTTATTTTAGAATTGGTGGTAAAATTGTGAGTCCATCAGATTTTGTGATTGTTGTTTGGACTCACGCATACTCATTTCCAAAATTGATGGTTTTCTATTTTGGACTAGTGGAACTGAGTATGAATCTTGGAAATATTGTGGACAAGGTGGATAAGGAGGACAAGTTGGTTGAAAATTGGACTCGGGGGAGGTGAATCCCCACTGACTCTGTGAAGAGTTAAAATTATTTTGGAAATTATGATTATAAGATTGGGGACATGGGTTTTATTGATTCGGATAAGACCAATCCGGCATACTATGTTGGTTAAAGTTATGATATGCCGGTTGGAAATATCCGAAAAAGAGGTTGGTGTGTAATATGGATTACCATTAAAATTGGAAAAATTGTTGTTATAAGCCATATCACACAATAAAACACAAACAAAGGAAAAAAAAACAAACAAATAAGCAAACAAAAAAGAAAAAATTCTAACCTAAGTTAGGGTAGACCTTTGACCTAGACGACTCCTAACTGGTTAGACTGTCCATAGGAGGTATAATGCAGACTTTGACCACAAGCTAATCAGCCAGGTTAGGGCAAAAATTGGTGGGAGGTTATCCGTCAAAGACGTTCCTTAATTAAGTAACCACCAACCTTCGGGCTTTCGGCCCTTAATCCCTTTCCTAGACACTGATTTGGCAGGAGTCAAATTCCAACACCTTTCCCCCTTAGGATAATCTCCTAATCGAGTCCGAGATGTCCCTAGGGCCAACGTCTACTCATTTTTAGTTAGATTTGGGTTAATGAGTGAGGAGATTGTTTGTGGGCTAAGGGAGGGTAAAGACTTCCCCACCTTATCTTGTTTATAAGACAAGCCTTTAAATCAATTTAGTGCTGTGTACAAGTATATAGAAAAAAGTAACATTCAAGCAATCATACAAGAATGAACCTTATACTAAATACTATGCACACATACCTTGGCTTCAGCACTCTTCAACAGTAAATAAAAATGAAATGAAATAGACATGTGCCTAAATGTAAAGTCTAAATCATTTTTAGCATTTACAATCAACTTTTTACTGTTGTGTTAAAAATGTATATACAGTGAGTCAAACAAGGAGATAAATGCTACAGAAATTCAGATTTTCAATTCAGCCAACCTGCAAAAATACAGGTTAGTAGTTCACTCAGTTTTGCCACTGGAATGTAGCAAATCTGAGGGCTTCTTGGCTCTGCTTTCTTGAGCAGAGTCCAAGGCTACTTATGTGTCCACTGCAGAAAAAATTCCTTATTGTTAAATCTGTACAAAAAACAAAGAAGAAAATTAACCAAAAATGTAAACTTTTAAAGAGAGTAACTTACCGTCCCTCCCCGGCAACGGCGCCAAAATTTGATTGAGTTGGAACCTGCACAAAAATACAGTATTTAAGAACTTTAAAATAAAGAGTGTAAGTGCTCAATTCTACCGCAATAGCAAGTGGCTATGCGGGTCGTGATCCACAAGGAGGGACTAGCGATGGAAGCTTTTTAGTAAGTTCTCTTTTATATTACAAAGAATGGTTAAAGTTCTTCTTTTAGTTCTCAAAAAGAAAAGTGAAAAAGTGTTAAAGTTAAATTAGGAAGAAGGTGGTAGATTAAGAAGGTGAAAAAATAAGAAGTGATTTGTATAAATGAGATTGAAAAAGAGTGATAAAAGATTTAGTGGATTGTGGTGTTCTAAACTAAATGATTAAAAGAAAAGAAACTAAAAATTACTTACTTCTTTTGGCCAAATACCTACCTTGAATCTTTTGCAATGATGTTACCTTGAAGCGAGGCAATTAATGTATAGCCCATAAGAGTTGATTCTCGTTTCCTCCACATTATATCATCAAGACGTTGCAAGTATGAAGTGATACAGAATGAAACTCAAAATCCATCGTCATGGGCTATCGGTGGCACTCGCAAAGGCAAGGCTCTTTCGATGCTTTTAGACTCACTTGGATAACAATTGTACCAAAAGAAGAAAAGTAGAGAAGAAGAAGAAGAACACAAAAACAAAGTACAAAAGGGAACTACAGATTTGATTTTATAACAATAAGAGAAAAGAAGGAAATCTTACACCAGTGTCACTCTCAGCACAAGCTTTGTTCTTGTTCTCCTATGAAACTCTGATCTCCTCTGATTTACATAAATTAAAACTAAAAATTACATGAAAAGAAAAGCAAAAACCTACACTACAAAGAATGAAAAACTGGACTAAATCCTATCTCTGCATGATCGTCCCATTTTCAGTGAACATCCTACCTTTTATAGGCAAAAACCCAGAGGGGAGAGGTGTGAGAAGATAGGGGGAGCAAACGCTCCCCCTAACTCACTAACCAAGCCGTGAAAATGCGGCTTTGGCTGCGTTTCTGCGGCCAGGGTGTGGCCAGGTGGCCACACCCTGTTGGTGGTGCTCCCCGGCTTCTCGATTTGTCTTTATCTTCAGCTGGATTTGCAGTTTAAGTCCGGGATTTTGACGAAATGGCCTTTGATTCTTGGCTTCAACCGATCGATTTGTAGGGATTTGTTCTAACTGATTTTCAACCAATCTGAACCAACCTGATCTGCCCTGATTTACTGAGTTCGAATTAATTCTGATTTAATTCAAAATTTAATGGGCTTTTGGGCTCATTTCTCTTCACTCTCCTTTAGGAATGGGCCTACAAATAAATTAAACATTTAATTAGGAAAAAGCAGAGTTTATTCTATAATAAGTATGAGAATATGATAATAATTGTGCAATATTAGTTACCAATCAATGACCGCCCTCTAAAACACCTTTCTTTAGGTAAGAAATGGACTGTGCCATTACCATTCATGACAAGGTTCTATTTTCTTGAAGCTCTGTTATTGCCGATTATGAAGAGACTTTATCTCTTGATCTCTTCCTGAAATTTCTGAACTTTTTTTTGAAGTTTAGACAGTCGACTTGAGGTCCACGAGCCCATGATCTGCAAATGCAATCCTCATGTTAATTGATGAAACACAAGTTTGTTGACTTCTAAGTCCGAGTCCTACATCTTTTGAGATCTTCAGACGTGAGCATGGTGAACTTTGCGTCTTAGAGCCTCAAACACGGGTCTCTCATATAAGACTCGCGTCTGAAGCTCATGACTTAAAAAAATTTAACGCTCATGTATGCGCCCTTAATATATGTCTTGCATTTCAATCATCAGACGCGAGTCTCATGTTGGGTTGTGCATTTGGATCCATATTTTCTGTCTTTGCAGAACATGTAAACTCTGCGTCTTGAAGTCTTAAACGCAAATCTTGCGTACAGGACTCTCGTCTGGAGTTCTTGACTTAAAAAAATTCTTCAGACCCGCGTCTGTGCCATTGGATCCATATTTTCTGTCTTTGCAAAAATTTAACCCTCAGGTTTTTCCTTCTTGCAATTCTTGGCCATATCAATAGTGCTGGCTCCAATGTCTTTGCCGCGTCCGTTGAGGTAGAAACGTAATGACCAGTCGTTCAATAGGCGACCACTTAAGAAGTCAAAACTTCCAACCAAAGGCGAGAAAGATTCGCGCAATTCTCGAGACACATCAAGACATTATTGGACATGATGCACCAGTAAGGTCTCGGATCCTCCTTAATTATAATGAGCATGGCACATTTAAAGGCCTCAGGAAAGAGGACGTCACCAGTAAGGTCTCAGATTCTCCCTTCACCATTCTTGTTCAAAGAAGTGACAGTAGCGAAAAACTCATGCTCACTGAATGACTTTCTGGTAACAATACTGCCCATTAAGCGAAAGATTATGGCCTTATGAAAACCTTTGCACCAATTGGTCAGAGGAATCAGAATGCTTCCTTGCATTTGAACCTCGAGAAACATTATTGTTCTCCAGAGGGGAGGAAGTTGATCTGGCTTTCCTGGCCACAGTCAAGAAGACAAACTTTATGTATTTTTAATTTTTCAAGGAGTAAGTGCAACCTTTCACTAAGCAAGAGAGACTTTTTTTGTACTCCTTTGTTGTAATACTCAATCTTATTGGATAAGAAAGCGTTCTGTCACTTTCACATTTCTGAATATCAATAAAAGTGACATTTGTCTTGACTTCCTTTTTGCATTGAAAATTAGACAAGTGAAAGCGATTACCTTTGATTTGCTAGAGATGTGATATTTTAACTTAGCAACTCAAAGTTGAAAATTTTCATTTAAGGAATTTTAAAAATGATTACTGTCAAAGGTGTAATTTTAAACTTGACAGGAGTGGAATAGGTTTTATGGACTTATCATTCTATGAATGAGAATGATAAGTGAAGTTTTCACTTCACAAGGGATTATGATTGAGTCTATCATCAGAGGTTTAATATTACGTAATTAAGACTCGGTTAGGGATTAGAGAGAACACTAAAGGTGTGATATTAATCTAAAAGTGATTTTAAGTGGACCTGACATTCTATTGATGAGAATAACAAGTAAGACTAGACCCTTCGGGGATCTGAGTATTTCTTTTACTGTCAGAGGCGTGATATTAACTTAACGGATTAGATTGAATTTTGTTAGAGGTGTGATATTAACTTGATAAGGATGTGAGTTAGAGGTGTAATGTTAACTTAGCCCCACAAGAATTTTAGTTTCGTTGGGAAAAACTAAAGATACTATTGTCATAGGTGTAGTGTTGAACTTAACAGTGGAGGTAATGCTAGAGGTGTAATTTTGAGCTTAGCATTGGTCATCTCGACTTCAATGTAGAAGCTCGAGCGAAAGTCATTGTCATAGTTGTAGTGTTAAACTTAACAATGAACCAGATGCTAGAGGTGTGATGTTAAACTTAGCATCGCTCGTCTCAACTTTGATATGGAAGTCTGAGGGAAATGACCGACAGAGGTTTAATGTTGAACTTGACATTAACTTGATCACTGTTAGATGTGTGATATTAAACTTAACAGTAATTTGTCAGAGGTGTATTGTTAACATGACAAGAGTTGATTTGCGATATGAGCAATTTTGAGGACTCGTCATTCTATTGAGGATAATTGATAAGTGAAGTTTGGATTTTTAGAGGTATAGTGCTAACTTGACAATTTTGAATACTTGTGACTCCATGTAAGGGAGTCGTCAAGTGGAAGTTCGTATTTGCTGGGGATTATTAAAAAATTTCACTGTTAGGGGTGTGGTGTTAACATAACAGTGATCGAGTTTGTGGGCCTACCATCCCATGGGAGGGAATTGGTAGGTGGTTTTGGTGGAAAATAGAATGAATTGTCAGAGGTGTAAAGTTAACTCGACGAACATTGATTTCTCAAGGGCATAAGAGGATTGCCTTTAGAGGTGTAATGTTAGCATAATAGTAGAGAGATTCTGAGTAGGTACTTAGTGAAATATTGTCATTAGAGGTCTAATGTAACTTGACTGATTCCACTGGGGATCAAGAAAAATGTCTTGCCAGAGGTTTACTGTTAACGTGACAAGTCTGTGCTCATTTCACTAGGGAAATGGATATATATATTTTTGTGGTCTTACCATTCCATGGAGGAGAATTGGTAAGGAATTTTGGAGGGAAAGGCGGGACCAACTTCTATAGGATTTTTAGCAAACCCTGAGCTATCAACGAATTTGGTATGCCTTTACTAGCTACCTTTTGAGTTGGGCTAGCCATGCTATTCCCTTCAGTATGATGAGTTATCGAGAATTTTTATTGGACTTAAAAGCTAATATTTTTCTCTATCCTTAGCCATTGAGGGCGTTGGATTTTGATAGTCTCTAAAAAAGAGTGACAAAACTAATACTCAGCTTGTTTTCATTGGCTCAATCCTGTCGAGGATTAGACCGCGTTCTCCTGCGTTGTTAACCCGACCATTCCTCTTAACAAGCTTCTTATGTGCCGATTAAAACTCCAACGATATTTGGTCGTCGACGCTGGTCCCACCTATCACTGAATAGTTATTGATCAATAAGAACTATAATGCTCGTGTTGAGCAGAACATAGTCGTCAATCGAGAATTCCGACGCAGGGGAATGCATTTGATGCAATCATCAGCATACTTGGCTCAATGATAAGAGGTTTAATGTTAACATGATTAAGGATAGTATTTTTTCAAGAATTTACCATTAATCGGCATCATAGGTATATCTCCTTCTGGATTTATCAGGCGATATGTTCCATTTGAGAAGACTGATTCTACCACAAATGGTCCTTCTCATTTGGGTTGAAAATTTTCTTTTATCTTATGTCTCATCACCATGGGTCTTCTGACAGCCAAGACGAGGTCGCCTTTCTTGAAAGTCCACCCCTTGACTTTCTTGTTAAAGGCTCTGAAAATTCGAGCTTGATAAAGCTCGATTTGCTATTGAGCTTGTAAACGTTTGTCGTCCAAAGCTTCCAGCTACTGGAGTCGCAATCGATGCTTCTCCTCATCTGTCATCTCCATTGTTAAAGCAACACGCAGAGATAGGATTTGAATTTTTAGTGGGAGTACAGCTTCATGCCCGTACACCAAAGAAAATGGTGTAGCTTTTGTCAGGGTTCTCACTGTTTTGCGATAAGCCCACAAGCATTCACCTAATTTGTCGTCCCAGTCGCGTGACTTTTTGAGATGAACTTCTTGAGTAGCCTCCCAATGGTTTTGTTAAACACTTCTGCAAGACCGTTAGTGGCTGGGTAGTACGACATTGAAGACACACTTTGGATTCTAAACTTATTGTAGAATCTCTGGAACGCTTGGCTGACGAACTGAGGCCCGTTATCATGGACAATCCACTGTGGCACGCCAAAGTGGTAGATTACGTGATGTATGATAAACTTGATCACGTCAGATGTCTTCACTTCCTTCAGAGGGTGGCCTCCGCCCATTTAAAAAAGTAATCACTTATAGCTAAGAAAAACCGATGCCCTTTGGATGAAGGTGGGATGATAAGACCAACCATGTCTATTCCCCACATCTCAAATGGCCAGGAATAAGCCGTAGATGAAGATGTCCTGGTGCCTGATGAATGAAGTCGCCACGGATCTCACAGGTGTGGCATCACTTAACGTAAGAGATGGCATCAGGGATCATCTTTGGCCAATAATATCCCAGTCTTCGGAGTCAATCACCAACCTTTTGACCAGATTAGTGAGCTCTGCACATACCATCATGACCCTTTTTGAGTGCTTCCTATGCATTTTTATGTGATAGGCAGCAGAGGAGGATTCCATCATGCGATCGGCGATACAGTGTTCGTGTAATCACGTTGTAGTAGAATCTAGGGGCTTTCCTTCTAATAGAAGCTGCCTCCATAGAGAGCAATATGGCCCATTTAGCCAATCGACCGTTCAATGATGATGGCTTCATCATCAACAATCTTAAAGGATTGACTTTTGATATGACGTGTATGATTTGTCCTAGGTAGTGTCACATTTTCTGGACAGGGAACACTAATGCGAGGCATTCTTTTTTGATCAGGTTGTATCTTCGATCATGGTCTACTCAGGTGTAGATTGCTTGCTCATGCTCCTGATCATTATTTTAAGCTAGTAAAGCTCCTAGAGAATGATCCATAGCTCAAACATATATCAGAAAAGGTTTTTCTGACACTAGAGGTGTAAGGACATGTGGATGCGTCAGGTATCACTTGATTTCCTCGAACGCTTGTTGGCAAGCATCATCCCAGATGAACGATACACCTTTCTTAATCAATCTGGTGAAGGGTTGGCATCACCCTAAGAGATTTGCGATAAGCCAGATGTAGGCTAGTCGCCCTTGCAATCTTCTAAGCTCTTTAAGATTTCTTAGAGTTTGTATCTCCTGAATGGCGCGGACTTTCTCTGGGTCGAGGTGGAATCCTTTGGATGTCACGACTAACCCAAGGAATTTACCGCTAGGTACCCCCAGGAAGCATTTGCTAGGATTCGTCTTCAATTGATGCACCCGCATGATATCAAATACTGTCTTCAGACTGCTATGTGATCACCTTTGGCATGACTTTTCACTGCAATATTGTCTACGTAGCATTCTGCTATTTTGCGTATATGCTCATAAAAGATTGTATTCATAACTCTCTAATATGTCGCCCCTGCATTCTTCAATCCGAAGGGCATCACAGTATAATGATACACCCCTAGTGGTGTCCTGAAGGATGTATGCTCCTCATCATCAGGGTACATCTTAATTTGATTTATCTAGAGAATCTATCCATGAAAGACATTTGTTCAAACCCACACGTGTTGTTGATCATGACATCCGTGATTGGAAGATGAAACTCTTCCTTAGGACAAGCTTCATTTAGATTACAGAAATCAATGCAAACCCGAATCTTTCCATTTTTCTTAGTGATGGGGATGATATTAGCTACCCAATCAAGGTGTTGTTCTTCCCTGATGAAATCAGAGTCTATAAGCTTCGTGACTTTATCGCTTCCATTATCTCTGGGCAAAATCGTCGTTGCTGCTGATTGATAGGCTTCACATCCGTATTAATGTTGAGGCGATGCATAGCCACATGAGGATCAAGCAGAGGTATATCCTAGTAGTTCCAAGTGAAGACATCTATATACTCTCACACGAGACATATTAGATCTTCTTTCTCAAAAGGTGATAAGCTTTCGCCCATGAAGATGGGCCTAGGATTAGCCTCATCTCCTAAATTGATCTGAATTACCTTATCCTCTGTGGGTGGTTCACATTGTTCAAAGCGAGTATCCTAGAGAGTATTAGGTGTTTGATCCAAGGATCTATATCTGACTGGATTATTTCCTCATCTCCATCCTCCGGGTGGCTTGTCAAAATCATGTTTACCAAAAGGTCTTTGAAGATGTCATCAATATTGACATCTGACTCCCATGATGATGGGCCTGACGAGTGGTTATGATATAATGACTCTTCAAACTCAGAGGCTAACGGGATTGGAGTTGACACATAGCCCAACCCCTGCGAGTTCAGTGATAATTGATCGGGTGAAAACCAGCACTTGAAAAAGTGTATTTTAGAATCAATGAGATTTTGTGTGCTAATGTTCCCTTGATACTTCTATTATAACATTGGCTTAACGGGTTGAATCCACAGGGCAGGAGGCAATAGAAGCATTAACGGTACTTATTCATGTCGGTTGTCAACAGTTTCTACTTTGTTTAAAGAATGAGAAAAAGGAAAGAAAAATAATCCGAAAGTGATAGGTGGAGAAGGCGATGACAACGGCAATGTGAAGACAAACAAGAAGTGGTTGTGAATCGGTGGAAACAAACAAGAAAATAGAAATAAGATAAAAGAAAAGAAAATAAGAAGAAGTTTTGAAAAATAATTTTAAAAACAAAATAAAAGAAAAGAAGAAGTAGAAGAATAGGAGATGAAAACAACATGAAATAAAAAATGGTATTTTTATGTTGAAGAAAAGGTTTTAAAACAAAGTGAACTGAGAATAAAATCTATGAAAGAAAGCTCATGGTTTCTAACTACTAATTACTCTACTACCATGCTAACCTTTTAGTGATAGTTTCCTCACATGGATCCTTAGCCATCACTAATCCTTGGCTTCAAGAGACAATACAAAGCATGTGTTCGTGATTCGAAGTTCATGAAAAACTCTATCGTTGTTGAATCACGTACAAGTTATGAAATCTAAACTTGCTAGAATCTTTTTAGCAAAATATGTAGTAGCAAGTATAGGATCTAATCCGTAGAGACTTGTTCTAACTTTTATCTTACTCTAGTTGAGAAACTCCTTAGATGAAGATTGAAATTTTGTTTATAAAAAAATAATAAATAAAGATCTTGTATAAGAAAGCAAAAGCAAAATAAAAATATGAATAAAGTAAAAGAAAAATAAAAATATGAAGAATATAAAAGAAGAAAGAAATACTAACCTTTTTGTGAAGATTTAAATAACTAAAGTAAAAAAAAATTAAGAATTGGTACGAAGGGAAGAGGAAGATGAACAGGTGAACTTGTCTCTTGTCGTCACCTTGATGTTTTCCTCCTCCAAACGATGCTAAAAACAAAAAGAAGTAATAAAAGAAAAGAGATAATAATATGCATAAAATTAGGGATGAATTCATTGAATCAAACATAAAAAAAGAAAAGAATTGCCTAAAAAAGTAATGAAAAATTAAAGGAGACTTAGGCTGAAGATATTGCAAATCTTGAAGAAGAATGCTAAATTTTATTCAATAATTTTTTTATTACAAAACCCTTGATCTTCTCTAATCTCGCATTACAACTCTCAAAACTCTCCTTTTTATGGCTTTTCATCTCTCTGGTGTATCTTTTTCTCAATGAATACAGGTATTTATGGAAAAATAAGGATAAGGGAGAGTGTAGGGAGATAGGAGAAGCTAGCTATTTCTGAATTTGAATCTTCCCCTTATCTTCAAACTTGATTTGATTTATCTGGAATTTTGATCTGCATCTTATTGGCGTGTTGATTGCTAAATAATACTTATCAGATGATCGAATTCGAAACAGTGATCAACATAAGCATTGTAGCCCTGTAAATTTTCTTTCTAGATCACCTTAAATCATCAGATTTGAGATTTGATAGCAAAAGTTATGATTAAAATGCTAAACTGTATCCAGTCTAAATCTGAATCTAAATTGCTTCATCTCATCCATTGATCTTCTCTCTATCCATTTATCCTCAGCGAACCCAATAGGGTCTTCAAAAATTTATTTTTCCTTTGAATTTTTATAATATTATCTTATATGGTAAATTCAATCCTCAGATAAGATAGCCTCTACATTCTCTGAATTTGAGTCGATCCCCTTTTGATTTGAACTTTTGAATTTGTTTGGATAGAATTCATGCTTATCTTCTCTTTATTAACCGGCAAGGATTAGGATATTAAGACAAGTGAATTTGTAATGATTTATTACAGAATATATGTAGGAATGTAATAATGTTTATGTAATATATGTGTCCAAACACACTCCCACACTTATTTTTTTGCTCGTCCTCGAGCAAAACAAAACTAACCTAAAGTTTTTATTGGACCACTTTCGCAGGTCACATGATTGCACTTAGCATGTGCAACAAGCCTTTAAATTTTTAGGTTACCCCTAGAGGAAGAGTTGTAGTTTCCTGAGGGTTTTCAGTAGATTATACCCATAAAATCCATAAGAAAAGAAACAATTTGTTAGTATTTTAAAATACATTTTAAAAAGGAGAAAATATTTGAAGTGCTTTTAAGCAACTTGTAAGTTATAGGAGCATCGAACTATTCATCCCTAGACTCAGCATCTATTCAAATATTTGTTATTAATGAAGGTTAGAAAAAAATTGTATTCTCATCTACTATATTATTTTACCCTAAGTCATATGCATCTTGTGACCGTGAATATTTTGACTAAGGGTGCTTCAACTCTAACTCTTATGCCTTATTTATGTATATATTGGTGATAATATTGTTTAGCTTTGTTAGGATTTCTAATTTGCCCATGTAATGAGCCATAGTCGGTGACTCCCAAACCGGACGGTTTTAGGCACCGGGTGAGAGACACCCCAAAGACTTAGGACTCGAGCAAACGAGGCCACAAAACTAAGAATTTATTTGGTAATATGAACCACTTTTAGGTGTAAATAATCATGTTTTATGAGGCACAAAAATCCAGCCTAATCAGAGGATTCTTATTATGTGTGTGTGTGTGTGTTTGTGTATGTGTATATATTGTTAAGACATAAGAATCTTTGTTTTTGAACCATAAGTATGTAAGTATAAAAAAGATGCATATTTTATCACAGTAAAAACCAAGACTAGATTACGTTTTCAATTTTTTTCCTATCTCTAGAAATTAAATAAATATTCGTATTTCAACCAAGTACAAGGAATTCTAATTATGATCTCCTATTCTTAAAATTAACTTAATTTCTTGCAAAAATAAGTTAAGTATTATTTCTTTTTTCAAAAAGTTTTTTTTTAAAAGAATTTTTTTATATATACAAATAAGTAGAATAATGTATGTTAGAACCCTCCCCCACACCTAAACTTGACATTGTTCTCAATGTTAAAATGTATGCTCATTGTGCTAGCATTGAAAATGAATAAGGTGGGGCAGATAGTACCTTACGAGCTGCAATAAGCATATAAGTTAGGGGGTAAGAGTAAAATAAAAAGATGAAGGCACACCCCCAAATTTGGATAAAAGCCACCCTATAGAAAAGAAATAGAAACTTTAGAAAGAACAAAATAATAATAAATTTTCTATAGAAAAACAACATCTTCGGGTTGCCTCCCTACAGTGCTAAGTTTAACATCTTCAACTAGACACAATCACATGTCACTCAACCTCTATGTATGGCCTTCCGATGTTGGATCAGAAAATTGAACAATTTTCTTGCGTGGTCCTTGAAGCGGAACAATGGTGCATTCGACAATGTTGAAATATGTGTCCAAGATTTTTCAATTTGAGTGCAAAATTTCTTGAGTAATGTGGTACAGGTAGGCAATTGTTTAATCACATTTAGGAGTAGAATGTCATTTTTGCCAGGATTGATATCTTCTAGCACTTCATTCATCCTAGTCTTACTCTCATCCAATGGAAGAGCTGATCTAGACATTTGAGGAAGTATTCACACGGTATATCAGATGCCTCAATGGTCATCTTAATTTGTGATCTCATGAAAAATTCATAAGGAGAAGCCAATTCTTTCTAGTTTTGCTACCTAATAGTAGAATCTAAAAGTGTGTCAATTTTGAAAATCATCTATTTGACCTTGGTCTCCTTGGTCCTTTTCGTCTGTTTATTGACCTCAACCTAGTTTTCAAAAGATTTATTATTAGATGGCTCATCTAAAGTGAAGATTGATTGAGTTTGAACCTGCACAAAGAAAATATAGAATTTCAGAACTTTATAATAGAAGTGTGCAAGTACTTAATGCTATCATAATAGCAAGTGGCTATGCGGGTCGTGATCCTCAAGGAGGGACTAGCCATGGAAACTTTTTGCAAGTTCTCTTTTAAGTTACAAAAAATAGTTAAAGTTCTTCTTTTAGTACTTGAAAAGAAAAAGAAAATAAGTTATGTTAAATTGTGAAAGTGGTATATAGAAGGAGATGGTGATTTCATACAAAGAAAGTGAAAAATAGTAAAGATTTGATGATGGAGGTGATCTAAACTAAAGATTAAAAGAAAAGAAAAAAACCTAAAAGAAATACTTACCTTTTTCTGGTTGATGACTTACCTGAATTCCTTGCATGTTTACCTTGATCTGGAGGCGATCAACGCATAACTCATATGATTAACTCAGTCCCAATTCACTTTACATCATCATGGATTCTTCAAGAAAGTAGGAAATGATACAAACATAGGAAAGAATCCATCGTCATGAGCTATCAATGGCAGTCACTAAGGCAAGGCAATACCGATGCTATTTGACTCACTTAGACTATCATCAAAACCAAAAGAGGAAGAGTAGAAAGAAGAAGAAGAAAACAAAAATAAAGAACATAAAAAAGTTACATTTTTATTACTTGCAGAAACGATGGAAGAAAGGAGAAGATTACATCGGTATCACTCTCAACATAAATCTCTCTCTTACTTACATGAATCTGAGTCTAACCTATGCTTACAAAGAAATAAATATTACATAAAATGAAAATATAAACCTAAACTAAAAAGAATGAAAAACTAGCCTAAGAATCCTTCTCTGCTTGATCGTTCCTTGTACACTTAGAATTTGTAGGTATTTATAGCAAATATGGAACGGGGGAGAGCGTCTGAAGATAGGGGGAGCAAACGCTCCCCCAAATCTTACCAGATTATCGCGGATCTGCAGCTTTGGCTGCTGATCCGCGGCCTGGATGTGGCTTGGCCACATCCAGGGAGCGTGGCATCCTGACATTCGTTTATCTTAGATTATCCCCTTAGATTCTCTGCTTGGACTCTGTATTTGACGTTATCCTCGGTTGATCTTTAGCTAACCAAAATGGATTTATAGAAATTCAAAATTTACCAGTTTTCATTGGTGTTATCTTTCTGATTTGCTCTGATTTTCAGCTGAACATTTTCCCCAATCCTTGATTTGTTCTGGATGTGGTGATATCCTAATAGATCTTTAAGTTAAACGAATTGATTCACCAAAATCTGATTTTAACTGACTGGATCTGGGGTCACCCTTAGCTAAGCAAATGATCCAGTTAAATTTGATTTTAACTGGTATTTATTTAGTTTAATCCTTTTCTCTCCATGATTATCTTCTGCAAAACAGACATTTAAGACAAAAAAATTAGCAGATTTATTGCACGATAAATGTAGGAGTGTATTGAAAAGAATGCAAAATATATGTCCGATGATACCCCCACACCTATCTTTTACTCGTTCTCGAGCAAAATAACAAAACTAAATCAAAGATTATTAGACCATTTTCACAGGTCACTCGATTGCATTGAGCATGTGCAACAAGCCGTTAAACCTTTAAATTCCCCATAGAGGACGAGTTTTGTCTCATGAGGGTTTTCAGTGAATTACACCTACAAAATTCATAAAGAAAGAGAAACAAAGTATTAGTATTTTGAAAACATATTTTGAAAGAAAAAATATTTGAAGTATTATTGCAAGAGTTCAAGTAATCTATAAGTTATTGAAAAACTGAATTTTTAATTTCTAAACTACTACTCCATTCAAAAACTTGTTATCATTCAAATTAAGAAGTCAAATTGTATTTCTCATTTAATCTATTATTTTACCCTAAGTCATATGCACCTTCGTGACCGTGAAATTTTGACTAAGGATTCTTTAACTCTAACTCTTGTGCCCTTTTTTCTTTTATTTTTTTAATTTTTATGATATTATTTCTTAGTTCTATTAGGCTTTCTAATCTGTCCATGTAATGAGCCTTTAATCGGTGACTCTCAAACCAAACGGTCTTAGGGTACCGGGTGGGAAAACACCCCAAAGACTTAAGGACTCGAGCAAACAAGGCCACAAAACTAAGGATTTTATTATATGAACCGCTTTTAGGCGTAAATACTTATGCTTTATGAGGCACAAATATGCAGCTTAATTAGAGGATATTTGTTATTATATATATATATTCTTTCCTTTTTTAAATAAGGCATAAGAATCTTTGTTTTTGAACCCTAAGCGTGTAAGTGTATAAAGCATGCATATTTCATCAAGGTAAAAATCAAGACTAAATTACTTTTCTAAATTTTCTTCCTAACCCTAGAAATCAAATAAATAATCTTATTTTGACCAAGTATAAGAAATTCTACTTATGATTCTCATATTCCTTAATATTAACTTAATTTCTTACAAAAAATATGTCAAAATATTGCTCTCTTTTCAAAAAAAATTTTTAAAGAAAGAAAAATGTTAATTTTTTTATTTTAAATAAAAAGAAAACCTATGTTTTGTTAGAACCCTCCCCCACACCTATCTCTTGCATTGTTCTCAATGTATGAATGAATGTTTAAATGCATGAAAACGAAGAAAGGAAAGGATAATGTTACCTCAAGGTGGTGGTTCCGAAGGTGGTTGGATTGGGCCAAGCGTTGCTACCCAATGAAGATAATGTGATGGTTCACAGAACCCACCTTTATTGACCTCTTTTCTATTTACATATTTACAGTCCCCAATATGAATAGGATCATGAAAGATCCTATCATAAAACTTATTCCCTTTATATGATCAGTCTTGAAAAATCATCACAGAGTCATTGTGGTTAATACCTTCGTCCAACAAAAGAATGTGACTTAGTGGAATGGTTAATTTGAGCTCAAGAATGATAGGTTCGGGAGCCATTACTAACTCGAAAAAATTAATTGTAAGTTCGAGAGTTGGTATTGGTTCAATTGTTGAGTCCAAATCAAAGAAATGAAATTCATATTCTTTTACCATCAATGAAATGTGACTATCCAAATTGATCGTTCAGTTTCAAGATTTATGGATACGGGAGTCAATGTCGGCTCGAGAAATGACTCCAAATCAGTTAAGGATATTAGAGTCAACATAGATTCGAAAATGGGAATTGAATCATAAGGTTGGGGATCGGATTCACATTCATAATCAAGTTAAATCTCATTAACAAGTTCAATCTCATTAAAATTAAAACTTGCCAATTCATCAATGGGTTGACATTGGTCAAGTTAAAGGTTTTGTAGTGAAATTGAATCTTGATCAAAGTCGTCAAGATACCATGATTCTTGATTTTCATCAATATGGCTAGAAGTGTCAGGAATAGTCAAAGATTGGGTAAAGAGAGTCTCCTTATTCCTACGCATGTTTTCCAATCGACTAAGTTTTGCTCCTATCATATCGAGTGGATCACTTTGGAATTGAATCATGGATTCTATACTCTTTTTTAAATCAGTATGTTTTTCTTGTTTTAGGACTTGGAAAATGGAGTAACGGTCTTGGATTTGAAAATTTTTATGGGATTTCAAGTCTTCTAGATTTTGAATTCGTCGCTCGAGCTCTTCTAAGGCTTCCATCCTCTTTTTCTAGTCAATTGATTCTTCTAATGGTTGATTAGGAGAAGGAGTATATGAAGCTGGATGTTGGTAAGGTGGTTGACAATATGACTCGGGGGAATTGTATTCTCATTGACTCTGTGAAGAGTAGTGATGATTATTCCAGTCTTGTTCATAGTATTGCGACTGGGGCATGTATTGATTCGGATAAAACCAATCTGACACATTAGGTTGGTTAAAATTATGATATGCCGAGTTGGTAATATCTGAGTCAAAAGAGGTCGGGGTGAAAAATGGATCACAATTTGCATATAAATAATTGTAATTATAATCCATATCACCATGATGTCAAAAACAGAAAAACAAAAATAAGCAAACAAACAAACAAATAAAAAAAATCTAACCTAAATTAGGGTAAACCTTAGACCTAGACGACTCCTAACTAGTTAGACTGTCTACAGGGGGGTATATTGCAGAATCTGACCACAAGTTAATCGGCCAGGTAGGGACAAAATTAGTGGGAGGTATTCGTGCCTAAGCAACATGCCTAATTATGCAAAACCTCTATTCTTTGAGGTTTTACCTCATCAATCGCCAACCTGTGACATCGATTTAGCAAGAGTCAAATTCTAATCAACTTCACTCTTGGGTTAGTCTCTTATTGAGTCCAAGATGCCCCTAGGACCAACGTCTACTCAATTTTAGTTAGGCTTAGACTAGTGAGTGAGGAGATTGTTTGTGGACTAAGAGAGGGTAATGACTTTCCACCTTATCTTGTTTATAGGACAAGCCCTTAAATCAATTTAGTGCAATGTGTACATGAAAAATAACATTTAAGCAATGTAAACAATTCAAAAGTGTTCGTATACTACATGCTATACACATGTACCTTTGATCCAACACTCTTCAATGGTAATGTAAAATGTAAACGAATTAGATACGTGCCTAAATGCAATGTCTAAACCGTTTTAGCATTTAACAAATATCAATTTACTGTTGAGGTTAGGAAGTATGTACAATGAGTTAAACAAGAAAATAAATAGCTGCAGAAACTTTACTTTAAAATTCAACCAACCTGCAAAAAATACAGGTTAGTAGTTCACTCAGATTGCCGCGGGAATGCAGCAAATTTGAGGGCTTCTGGGCTCTGCTTTCTTGAGCAGAGTCTTGGGCCACTTATATGTCCAATATAGTAGAAATTTCCTTATTGCTAAACCTGTACACCAAGAACAGAGAAAATGGTTAATCAATAAAGTAAACAAAAAAGAGTTACTTACCGTTCCTCCCCGACAACGACGCCAAAATTTTGATTGAGTTTTCACCTACATACAAAAAATATAGAATTTCAGAACTTTATAATAGAAGTGTGCAAATACTTAATACTACCGCGATAGCAAGTGGCTATACGGGTCATGATCCTCAAGGAGGGACTAGCGATGGAAGCTTTTTGCAAGTTCTCTTTTAAGTTATAAAAAATGGTTAAAGTTCTTCTTTTAGTTCATTGAAAAAAAAAAGTTATGTTAAATTGTGAAAGTGGTAGATAGAAGGAGATTGTGATTTTGTACAAAGAAAGTGAAAAATAGTAGAGATTTGATGATGGAGGTGATCTAAACTAAAGATTCAAAGAAAAAAAGAAAAATTAAAAGTAATACTTACCTTTTTCGGTTAATGACTTACCTGAAATCCTTGCATGTTTACCTTGATCTAGAGGCGATCAGCGCAAAACTCATAAGATTAACTCAGTCTCAATTCACATTATATCATCAAGGCTTTTTCGAGTAAGTATGAAATGATATAAACATAGGGAAGAATCTATCGTCATGAGCTATCGATAGCATTCGCTAAAGTAAGGCAATACTGTTGCTATTTGACTCACTTGGACTATCATCAAAACTAAAAGAGGAAGAGTAAGAAGAAGAAGAAGAAAATGAAAATAAAGAACATAAAAAGGTTACATTTTATTGCTTGTAGAAATGATGAAGGAAAGGAGGAGGTTACATCTGTGTCACTCTCAACATAAATCTCTCTCTTACTTACATGAATCTGAGTCTAACCTATGCTTATAAAGAAATATAAATTAGATAAAATAAAAATAAAAACTTACACTAAAAAGAATGAAAAACTGGCCTAAGAATCCTTCTATGCTTGATCTTTCCTTGTACACTGAGAATTTGCAGGTATTTATTGCAAATATGGAACGAGGGAGAGCGTATGAAGATAAGGGGAGCAAACGCTTCCCCAAAATCTTACCAGATCCGCAACTTGGATATGGCTAATTGGCCACATCCAGGGAGCATGGCATCTTGACATTCGTCTATCTTGGATTATCCCCTTGGATTCTCTGTTTGGACTCTGTATTTAACATTATCCTCGGTTGATTTTTAGCTAACCAAAATAGATTTATAGATATCCAAATTTTATCAGTTTTTATGTGATGTTATCTTTCTGATTTGCTCTGATCTTCAGCTGAACATTTGCCCCAATCCTTGATTTGTTCTAGATGTGGTGATATCCAAATAGATCTTTAAGTTAACCGAATTGATTCACCAAATCCGATTTTAACTGGCTGGATCTGGGATCATCCTTAGCTAACCAAAAAGATCCAGTTAAATCTGATTTTAACTGGTATTTATTTTGTTTAATCCTTTTTCTCTCCATGATTATCTTCTACAAAATAGACATTTAAGATAAGAAAATTAGCAGATTTATTACACGATAAATGGAGGAGTGCAATGAAAAGAATGCAAAATATGTGTACGATCAAAGATACTCAAATAAATTTTTTTTTCAAAAGGAACTTTTGACTTAAGCTTCTCAACACATGTCTTCTCAAAACTCTTATCCTTAAATAATTCTTCAAGAAACACAGGCTCATCATCCACGCATACATCCTCAATATTATGATCAACATATTTCAAAGAAGTTGTGTGCATTATCAAATCATCCTTAACCAATTCATCCAAAAATATTGAATCATCATCAAAGAATTGTTCGATTAGTGGCTCATGGCAAGACGGGGTGTCTAGCTTATTAATATCTCTAGCATCATGTTCAAACTCTTTAATTTGGTTTAAGTGAAATGATGAGGGCACTGGTTCCAAATTTGAGTCAACATGTGATGTGGACTTCTGTGGTATATCCCATTGGTTCACTTGATAGCACTGATGGAACTATTTAGTTTGATCTGGAATTGGGATTGAAGCAGGTTGATTGAGATAAGTTGTTATTTCAATAAAATGCATATCTCTGCGAATATTTGTCTCAATTAGCTCTTGATTAAGTTGATTGTTTTGAAGTATACATTGTTGCATGATTTCTATACTTTTCTCTAATATACTCTGCAAATCCTCATGTTTATTATCAAATCCCCAAGATGTAAGTGATGGTTCAGTGTAGGACTAATTTAATTGAAGTGCTTGAACCATGAATATTGAGGACAATTCCAACCCTCCGAATTGAAGTTTGATGGATAGGGTTCGTTCGTAGGTCCTTGAAATGTGTCGAATTAGTTTTGACCTAGTCCTAATGAATACCCTATTGAAGGACATTGTTCTGAAGGATGAGATGAATCATAGCACTGATGGCACCACATGGGAGGATGAGATGAATAAGATGAACTAGTGGGTTGGTTGTATCCATGAAAGCTCAGAGGGAAGGATAGTGGAGAGAATGAGAAAATGACATATCATGATAATAGTTGTAAATATCTTGATTTGGATAGGCCATGGGAGGAAGAACTTCAAAATGATAGAAGGATAGAGGGATGGATGAAATATGATTTTTTAACTTATTATTTCTTTTTTTTGTTGCACATACAAATGACTCAACCAATCAATTACAATCAAGTGTTTTCTTTATCTCGAATTTAATTTAAAGGTAATGAGTTTTTTCAACCACTAATTTTACAAGAATATAATTCTCCCTAGTTAGATAACTCCTAACTGGGTTGGACAGATAATTGACTGACCAGTTAAATCCATCAAACAAGTGATTCGATTCTCTCCCAGGCTGGGCGCTTACTAATTTCAACCACCCTTTCTTTGACAAGGAAGTTCCTTGCTCCTTATAGACCAGGCACTGTCGCAGTGGCTAAGTCACCCTTTCTAGATAAGAACACCCTCTCTCGCGAGCTTGAAAGTAATCATCGGAGTTTTCCCAAAATGAATCTACTTAATGAGCTCGAATTTCCAGTGGTCAAGTTTCTAATTGATTTTAAATTTAGTTCAAGCTTCAGAAAACTTATATGCGGTTGTGATTTTTGAGCTAAGGAATGGGTTATGAAATCTCAACCTTATGTGAGGGAGAATAGCTCTTAAGATTTTTTTATGCAATATGCACTAATGTAGCACAAGTTCAATCACTGAGCATCCAAAACCCCACTGACAAGAGATTCTTAAGTAGAGTTAGAAAATACTAACCTTTCCGGCGACTCTGAAGCAAGCAAATTTTTTTATTTTAATTTAGCAAAGCAATATGTCATGAGCAAGCAAGCTTCTTCGTATTGTGCAAATCTTTCTTTGTTCATGTAACATCCCTGCAAAAGAAAATTTGGAGTTTAGATCTTAGGGATAAAAAGAAAAGAATTTTGAATTTTTTTTAGATTTAACTTTCTGAATTTTTTTAATTTTCTGAAATTATTTTTTTAATTTTTAAAAATTTTTTAATATTAAACTAGAAAAAGATTAGGTGTTGATTTTCAAAACCAAAATTTTTCACAAGTCCCCAGCAACGGCGCCAAAAACTATTCGTGATTCGAAGTTCATGAAAAACTCCATCGTTTTTGAATCACGTACAAGTTATGAAACTTAAACTTGCTAGAATCTTTTTAGTAAAGTATGTTGTGATAAGTATATGATCGAATTCAGAGAGACTTGTTCTTGAAAATCTAGTTATTAAAAATCTTACTTTTATCTTACTCTAGTTGAGAAATCCCTTGGATGAAGGTTGGAATTTTAGTTTAAAAACATAAATAAATAAACAATCTCGGACTCAAACAATCTCCTTACTCACTAACCCAAGCCTAACTAAATCTGAGTAGTCGTTGGCCTGAGGGATATCTCAGACTTAATAGAAGACTAACCTAAGGGAAATGTTGATTAGAATTTGACTCTTGTCAAATCGGTGTGAGGCGATTAACTTCTGGTCAGCTTCTGCAATATACTCGACAGTCTAACCAGTTAGGAGTCGTCTAGGTCTAAAGTCTACCTTAACTTAGGCTAGATTTTTTTTATTTGTTTGTTTATTTGTTTGTATTTCTTGTTTGTTTTTGACATTTCTTGTGTGATATGGCTTATAACAATATTTTTTTGAATTTTAATTGTAATCCATATTACACCTCGACCCTTTTTCGGATATTACCAACTCGGCATATCATAACTTTAACCAACTAAGTGTGCCGGATTGATCTTATCTGAATCAATACATGCCCCAGTCTCAATACTATGAAAAAGACAGGAATAATCATCACTATTCTTCACAAAATCAATGGGGATATAACTCCTTGGAGTTATATTGTCAACCACCATTCCAACATTCAGCCTATAATTTTCCTAAAAATAATCAACTAATAGAAAAAATATGAGGTTATGAAGAGTATAGAAGCCATGATTAAGTCCCAAGAACAAAAGCTGAAAATGATGGACTCACAATTCATATAAAACTTCCAAATCCAAGATCCTTTCTCCATGTTTCAAGTTCTAGAATAAGAAGAAGAACATATGGACTTAAACAGGAGTATGAAAAACCTAATTTAGTTTGAAAATAATTTTAACCAATTTGTCAATAGACTAGAATCACAAATTAGTTGTTTGATCAACATAATGAAAGAAAGGAATGAGAAAATTCTACCTAACCCATGTTCGACTATTCCCAATTACTCTAGACATATTGACAGGAACGAAGAATCTTGGTGTCTTGGGGACTTCAACCAAGAGAACCAAGAGTCAATTTCATCACACAGGCTTGAACTTGACCAATTTCAAATCTTAGACAAATTGGTAAGTTTTTCATTTAATGAGATTGAACTTGAATGTGAATGTAACCCTGATCTCCAACCTTGTGATTCAGTTTCCATTTTCGAATGTATGTTAACTCTGGTATTATTACCTAATTTGGACTAATTTTCAGACCCAACATTTATTCCCATACCCATAAATCTAGAATTTGAATCACCAAATTTGGATAGTCACATTCCATTGATGGGGGAAAATGTGAATTTTAATTCTTTGATTTGGACTCAACTCTTGAATCAAAACTGACTCTAAAACCCAAAATTGATTTTTCCGAGTTAGTATTGGATCCAGAACCTATCACTCTTGAGCCCAAGACGACCATTCTATCAAATCACATTCTTTTGTTGGATATAGGTATAAACCATGATGACAGATGATTTTCAAGACTGGTCATATAAAGGGAATAAGTTTCATGATAGGGTCTTTCATGATCCTATTTATATTGGGGATTGTAATTATGTATATAAAAAAGTGGTAAATAAAGGTGGATTCCGTGAACTACCATATTATCTTGATGGGTAGAACGCTTGACCCAATCCGACCACCACCGGGACCACCACCTTAAGGTATTATTTTCCTTCCCTTTCTTCTCTTTCATATATTTATGCATTCATTCATACATTGAGGACAATGCACGAGATAGGTGAGGGAGAGGGTTACAATATAACATAGATTTTTCTTTTATTTAAAAAAAACATTTTCTTTGCCTTAAAATACTTTTGAAAAGAAGAAAAATATTTTGACATATTTTTTGTAAGAAATTAAGTCAATTTTAAGGAATAGGAAAATCATAATTAAGATTTCTTATACTTGGCCAAAATAAGATTATTTGTTTAATTTCTAGGGTTAAGAAGAAAACTTGAAAAAGTAATTTAGTCTTGATCTTTACCTTGATGAAATATGCAACTTTATAACACTTACACACTTAGGATTCAAAAACAAAGATTCTTATGTCTTTTTAAAATAATTACAATAATATATAAAAATTATATATATCAAAAATTCTCTGATTAAGCTGGGTATTTGTAACTCATAAAGCATAAGTATTCACGCTTAAAAGCGGTCCATATAATAAAATTCTTAGTTTTGTGGCCTTGTTTGCTCGAGTCCTTAAGTTCTTGGGGTGTTTTCTCACCGGTGCCCTAAGACCATCTGGTTTGGGTGTCACAGATTAAAGGTTCGTTACATGTATAGATTAGAAAGCCTATAGAACTAAGGAATAATACTGCCAAATGTATATAAAAAAATAAGATAAAAGAGTTAGAATTAAAGAACCTCTAGTCAAAATATTTACAGTCACGAAGGTGCATATAATTTAGGGTAAAGTAATATATTAGATGAGAAATACAAGCTTATTAACGTGTTGATTGCTGAATATTACTTATTAGATGATAGAATTTGAAACAGTGATCAACATAAGAGTTGTAACCCGTTAAATCTTCTTTCTCGATCATCTTGAATCATTGATTTGAGATTCGGTAGCAAAAGTTATGATTAAAATGCTAAACTATATCCAGTCTAAATCCGAATCTAAATTGTTTTATCTCATCCATTGATCTTCTCTCTATCCATTTATTCTCAGCGAACCTGATAGGATCTTCAAAAATTCATTTTTTCTTTCAATTTTTATAGTATTATCTTATCTGGTAAATCTAATCCTCAGATAAGATATCCTCTAGATTCTCTAAATTTGAATCGATCCCCATTTGATTTGAACTTTTGGATTTGTTTGGATAAGATTCATGCTTATCTTTTGTTTATCACCCTGCAAGGATTATGACATTAAAACAAGGGGATTTGTAATAATTTATTACAAAATATATGTAGGAATGTAATAATGGTTATATAATATATATGTGTCCGAATACACCTCTCACTTATCTTTATTGGATGACTTTCGCAGGTCACATGATTGCACTTAGCATGTGCAATAAGGCTTTAAACCTCTAGGTTACCCTAGAGGAGGCGTTGTAGTCTCCTGAGGGTTTTCAGTGGATTACACCCACAAAATTCATAAGAAAAGAAACAATTTGTTAGTATTTTCGAAAATGAATTTTGAAAGAAGAGAAAAAATTTGAAGTGCTTTTACAAGTATTAAACAACTTGTAAGTTATAGGAGCATCGAACTTTTCATCCCTAGACTTAGCCTTTATTCATATATTTGTTATTAATTAAGGTTAGGAATAAAATTGTATTCTCATCTAGTCTATTATTTTACCCTAAGTCATATGCATCTTGTGACCGTGAATATTTTGATTAAGGGTTCTTCAACTCTAACTCTTATGCCTTATTTATGTATATATTAATATTCTTTAGTTTTCTTAGGCTTTCTAAATTGCCCATGTAATGAGCCTTAGTCGATGACTCCCAAACCAGATGGTTTTAGGCACCAGGTTAGAAAACACCCAAGGACTTAGGACTCAAGCAAACAAGGCCACAAAACTAAGGATTTATTTGGTGATATGAACCACTTTTAGGCATGAGTAATCATGCTTTATAAGGCACAAAAATCCAGCTTAATCAGAGGATTCTTATTATATATATATATATATATATATATATATATATATATATATATATATATATATATATATATATATATATATATATTAAGGCATAAGAATCTTTATTTTTGAACCCTAAGTATGTAAGTATATAAAAGATGCATATTTTATCAATGTAAAAATCAAGACTGGATTACTTTTTCAATTTTTTTCTATCCCTAGAAATTAAACAAATAATCTTATTTTAACCAAGTATAAGGAATTCTAATTATGATTCTCCTATTCTTAAAATTAACTTATTTTCTTGCAAAAATAAATCAAAGTATTATTTCTCTTTTTAAAAAGTTTTTTTTAAAGAATTTTTTATATACACAAATAAATAGAAAAACCTATGTTATAACCCTCCCCCATACCTAAACTTGATATTTTCCTCAATGTTAAAATGTATGCTCATTGTGCTAGCATTGAAAATGAACAAGATAAGGGATAGATAGTACCTTAGGAGCTACAATAAGCATATAAGCTAGGGGTAAGAGTAAAATAAAAAGATGAAGGCATACCCACAAATCTGGATAAAAGCCTCCCTATAGAAAAGAAATAAAAACTTTAGAAAGAAAAATAAAGAACAATAAACTTTTTATAGAAAAGCAACATCTCCGGGTTGCCTCCCAGCAGCGCAAAGTTTAACATCTTCAGCCAGATACAATCACATGTCACTCAACCTCTATGTATGGTCTTTCGATATTGGACCAGAAAATTGAACAGTTTTCTTGCATGGTCCTTGAAGTGGAACAATGGTACATTCGAGAATGTTGAAATATATGTCCAAGATTTTTCAATTTGAGTGCAAATTTCTTCAGTAATGTGGTATAGGCAGGTAATTGTTTAATCACATTTAGGAGTAGAATGTCAATTTTGCAGCTTTGATATCTTCTAGCACTTCATCCAGCCTAGTCTTACTGTCATCCAAATGGAAGAGCTGATCTAGACATTTAAGGAAGTATTCACGGGGTATATCAGATGCCTCAATAGTCGTCGTAATTTGTGAACCCATGAAAATTTGATAAGGAGAAGCCAATTCTTTTTGGTTTTGCTGCCTAACAGTAGACTCTAAAAATGTGTCAATTTTGAAATCATCTACTTAACCTTGGTCCTTTTCATCTGTTTTATTGACCTCAACCCAGTTTTCAAAAGATTGATTATTGATGGCTCATCAAAAGTGAAGATACTCAAATCAAATTTTTTTCAAAAAGAACTTTAGACTTGAGCTTCTCAACACATGTCTTCTTAAAGCACTCATCCTTAAATAATTCTTCTAGAAATATAGGCTCATCATCCACTCATACATCCTCAATATTATGATCAACATATTTCAAAAAAGTTGTGTGCATTACCAAATCATCCTTAACCAATTCATACAAAAATATTAAATCATCATCAAAGAATTGTTCGATTAGTGGCTTATGGCAAGACGGGGTGTCTAGCTCATTGATATCTCTAGCATCTTGTTCAAATTCTTTAATTTGATTTAAGTGAAATACTAAGGGCACTGGTTCCAGATTTGAGTCAACATATGGTGTGGACTCTTGTGGTTTGTCCAATTGGTTCACTTAATAGCACTGATGGAACTCTTTAGTTTGTTCTGGAATTGAGATTGAAGCAGGTTGATTGAGATAAGTCGTTATGTCTTTAAAATTCTTATCTCTGCGAGCACTTATCACGATTAGCTCTTGATTAAGTTGATTATTTTGAAGTATACATTGTTGCATGATTTTTATACTTTTCTCTAATGTGCTCTGCAAATCCTCATGTTTATTATCAACTCCCAAGATGAAAGTGATGGTTCAGTGTAGAACCAATTTGATTGATGTGATTGATCCCATGAATATTGAGGACAGTTCCAACTCCCCAAATTGAAGTTTGACGGATAGGGTTTGTTCGTAGGTCCTTGAAATGTGTCGAATTGGTTTTGACCTAGTCCTAACGAATACCCTATTGAAGGGTATTGTTCTGAAGGATGAGATGAATCACAGTAGTGATGGCATCACATGGGAGGATGAGATGAATAAGATGAACTAGTGGTTGGTTGAAGCCATGAAAGCTTAGAGGTGAAGATGGTGGATGAGAATGAGAAAATGACCTATCATGATAATAGTTGTAAACATCTTGATTTGGATAGGCCATGTGAGGAAAGAATTTCAAAATGATAGTAGGATAGATGGATAGATGAAAATTGATGTTTTTAACTTATTATTTCTTCTTTTTGTTGCACATGCAAATGACTCAACCAATCAATTGCAATAAAGTGTTTTTTTATCTTGAATTAAATTTAAAGGTAATTAGTTTTTTCAACTACTAATTTAAGAGAATAGAATTCTCTTTAGTTAGACAGCTCCTAAGTGGGTTGGACAGATTGTGGGCTGACCGGTTAAAGCCGTCAAACAAGCGATTCGGTTCTCCCCCATGCTGGGCTTCTTTGACAAGGAAGTCCCTTGGTCCTTCTTCTAGGCCAGGCACCGCCGCAGTAGCTAAGTCACCCTTTCTAGATAAGAGAGCCCTCTCTCGTGAGCTTGAAAGTAATCACCAGAGTATTCCCAAAATGAATTCACTTAACGAGCTCGAATTCCTAGTGATCAAGTTTCTAATTGATTTTAAATTTAGTTCAAGCATCGGAAAACTTATATGCGGTTGTGATTTTTGAGCCAAGGAACGGGTGATGAAATCCCAACCTTTGAGATCTTTTTATGCAATATGCACTAATGCAATACAAGTTCAATCAATGATCACCTCCAAAATCCCACTTACAAGAGATTCGTGGGTAGAGTTAGAAAATACTAACCTTCCAGCGACTTTGAAGTAAGCAAATTTTTTTATTTTATTTTAACAAAGCAATATGTCATAAGCAAGCAAGTTTCTTCGTGTTGTGCGAGACTTCCTTTGTTCATGCAATATCCCTGCCAAAAAAAATTTGAAGTTTAGATCTTAGGGATAAAAAGAAAAAAATTTTGAAATTTTTTTTAGATTTAACTTTCTGAATTTTTTTAATTTTTTGAAATTAATTTTTTTAATTTTTTAATATTAAACTAGAAAAGATTAGATGTTGATTTTCAAAATCAAAAACGGTGCCAAAAACTGTTCGCGATTTGAAGTTCATGAAAAACTCCATCGTTGTTGAATCACGTACAACTTATGAAACCTAAATTTGCTAAAATCGTTTTAGCAAAAGTGTGTAGTGGCAAGTATAGGATTGAATGCACAGAGACTTGTTCTTGAAAATCTAGTTATTAAAAATCTAACTTTTATCTTACTCTAGTTGAGAAATCCCTTGGATGAAGGTTGAAATTTTGTTTTTAAAAAATAAAAATAAAGACCTTGTATAAGAAAGCAAAAGCAAAATAAAAATATGAATAAAGTAAAAGAAAAAGAAAAATATGAAGAAAGCAAAAGAAGAAAGAAATGCTAACCTTTTTGTGAAGATTTGAGTAACTAAAGTAAAAAAAAATTAAGAGATTAGTACGAAGGAAAGAGGAAGATGAACTAGTGAACTTGTTTCTTGTCATCGCCTTGATGTTTCCCTCCTTCAAATGATGCTAAAAACAAAAAGAACTAAAGAGAAAAGTACATGCATACAATTAGGGATGAATTCATAGAATCAAACATAAATAAATAGAAAAGAATTGCCTAAAAAAATAAAGAAAAATTAAAGGA
>JAVJIF010017907.1:0-134485 GCA_038442645.1 Agave tequilana
CTTTTATTTGTTTGCTTATTTGTTTTTTTTTTTCTTTCTTTTTGTTTGTATTCTATTGTGTGATATAGCTTATAATAATAATTTTTTCAACTTCAATAATAATCCATATTACACACCGACTTCATTTTCGGATATACCAACCCGGCATATCATAATTTTAACCAACCTAGTGTGCCGGATTGGTCTTATCGAATCAATAAACCCATGCCCCCAATCTAATAAACTATAATTCCAGAATGATTTCAACTCTTCACAGAGTCAGTGGGGATTCACCCCCCCGAGTCCAATTTTTCAACCAACTTGTCCTCCTTCTCCACCTAGTCCACAATATTTTCAAGATTCATACTCTGATCCACCAGTCCAAAATAGAAAACTATCAATTTTGGAAATGAGTATGCGTGAGTCCAAACAAAATCCCAACATATGATGGACTCACAATTTCACCACCAATTCCAAGACAACACTTCATCTTTTCATCAAAACAATGAACCTATCAACTATGAAAAGATGCTTGAAGCCATGACTCAGGCTCAAAACGCTCGTAATCGTGACATAGATATGATGGTCCAATCTCTACGTTCTCACCGTTTGACCAATTTCTGATGTCACTGACCATTCTATTAGAGCTGAAGAGTCAGTTTTTTGAAAATCAAGGTTCCATTTCAGAACAATCATTTGAACTTACCCAAACCCAATTTTGAAATGATATTGACAGTTTGGCAAGCTATCCCTTTCCTGAAATTGACTGAAATGAATATGATCTGAACCTCAACTTAGTGATTCAATTTTATTTCCTGATTCAATTATGACTCCGGTATTTTCACCTGATTTCAATCTTTTTCCCGAGTCAACATTGGATCCTGTGCCAATTCATAATGAAATTGAAATCACCCATCTTTGATGATCATCATGTTGAACTTGACCATTTTATAATTTTGAAAATCCTATTGACAAACTGGCAAGTTCTCATTTTTATGACATGAACTCAATGAGATATTGACCTAGATTCTCAAATCTGTTATTCAGTTCAACTTTCTGAATCAATATTGACTCCTGTTTTGTTACCAAACTTGAATATATTTTAGAGTCAGTTTTGATTCCCCCACCTATCATTCCTGAACTTGAATCACCAATATTAAGTCACATTCCATTGTGGAAAATAAATGTGGATTTGAGTTTCAACTTCTTGACTTGGACCCAATTCCTGAACCTATTTCGACTCCTGAACCTTTACTTGACTTAAGTCATCTTCCTGAGTCGGTATTAGTTCCTATACGTCCTGAGTCCAAGTCAATCATTCTATCATTTCATACTCCATTTTGGGACAAGGTGGTTGAACAAAATTTGACTCCAAAATTAATTATGGAATTTGGAAATTAGAATAGGGTCAAATATTTAATAAAAAATCCATTATGGATTCATCATTTTATGGTTAATATTAGTGAAATTTCTGGTGGGTTCCTCCGAACCCCACGAAAAGTCGATTGGGCCGCATTTGTGGACCAATCAGACCACTACGGAACCCACCACCACTTAAGGTAACATTTTCCTTCCCTTTCTTCTTTTTCATGCATCTATGCATTAATTCATACATTGAGGACAATGCATGAGATAGGTGTGGGGAGGGTCTAACATAACTTAGTTTTTTCTTTTATTAAAATTTTTTTTAACATTTTCTTTACTTTTAAAAACTTTTTGAAATAGAAACAATATTTTGACATATTTTTTTGTAAGAAATTAAGTTAATTTAAGGAATAGTAAAATCCAAATTAGGATTTCTTATACTTGGTCAAAATAAGATTATTTGTTTGATTTTTAGGGTTAGGAAGAAAATTTGTCAAGTAATTTAGTCTTGATCTTTACTTTAATGAAATATGCACACTTCATTCACTTACACACTTAGGGCTCAAACAAAGATTCTTATGCCTTATATATAAAAAAAAAGGAAAAAAGAAAAAAAATAAACAAATCTAATTATGATTAGCTAGGTGCTTTGGCCTAAGCAAGCCTTAGTATTTATGCGAAAGATGATTAGATAAGTTTGAAAAATATATATATATATATATATATATATATATATATCTATATATATATATATATTATATATAATCCTCTGATTAAGCTGGGTATTTGTACCTAATAAAGCATAAATATTCACGCCTAAAAGGGGTTCATATAATAAAATCTTAGTTTTGTGGCCTTGTTTGCTCGAGTCCTTAAGTCCTTGGGGTGTTTTTATCACCCGGTGCCCTATGACCGTTTAGTTTGGGAGTCATCGATTAAAGGCTCGTTACATGGGCAGATTAGAAAGCCTAATAGAACTAAGAATAATACCACCAAAAAAAAGAAAAAACATATATATATATATATAAATAAATAAGGCATAAGAGTTAGAGTTAATGAACCCTTAGTCAAAATTTTCACGATCACAAGGTGCATATGACTTAGGTAAAGTAATAGACTAGATGAGAAGTACAATTTGACTCCTTACTTTGATTTATACAAATTTTGAATAGAGACTAAGTTTAGGATGAAAAATTCGGTTTTCTATAACTTATAAATTACTTAAATCTTTACAATTATATTTCAAATATTTTTCTCTTTCAAAATGCTTTTCGAAAATACTAACTCTTTATTTCTCTTTCTTTATGTTTTTGTGGGTGTAATCCGCTGAAAACCCTCACGAGATAAACTCGTCCTCTAGGGGAAACCTAGAGGTTAACGGCTTGTTGCACATGCTCAGTGCAATCGCGTGACCTGCGAAATGGTCTAATAATCCTTAGTATAGTTTAGTTGTTTTGCTCGAGGCGAGCAAAAGATAGGTATTGGGGTGTGATTGGTCGCTAATGTTGCAATATTTAGTATCATATTTTCATACTTATTATAGATAAAATCTGCATTGTCCTAATTAAATGTTTAATTTATTTGCAGACCCATTCCTTAAGGAGATGAAGAGAAATGAGCCCAAAGCCCACCAGAATTCTGAATTAAATCAGAATTAATTCGAGCTCAGTAAATCAGGGAAAAAAAAAAATCAGAGTTGAAAACTGGTTGAGAAGAATCCTCTCAGAACGATCGGTTGAAGCAAAAATCAAAGGCCATTTCGTCAAAATCCCAGACTCAAACGAAGAAACAAACTAAAAGATAAAAGCAGAAGGGGAAATCCAGCGAGACCCACCAACAGGGTGTGGCCCCTTGGCCACACCCTGGGCCGCGGAAACGCGGCCAAAGCTGCGTTTTGCGGTTGTTTGGTTGTGGAGTTAGGGGAGCGTTTGCTCCCCCGATCTCCCCGGGATCCGTAGGTTGGGTTTTTGCCTATAAAAAGCCAGTATTTTCACTGAAAAAATGGGACGACCATGCAGACATAGGATTTAGCCTAGTTTTCATTTCTTGTAGTTTAGGTTTTTTTCTTTTCTTTTTATGTAATTTGTATGTGTAAGCTTAGGTTAGATGAAGATTCATGTAAGTAAGAGAGAGAGGCTGATGTTGAGAGTGAGACCGATGTACCCTCCTCCTTTCTTCCATTGTTTCTGCAAGTAATAAAGGGAAGTGTTTTTGTTTTATATTCATATTTCCTTTGTTTCCTTATTCCTCTTTCTACTTACCTCTTTTGTTTTTGATGAGCTGCAAGTGAATCCAGAAGTATAGTATACAAAAGCCTTTGTGAGTGCCAACGATACTTCATGAAGACGTTCCCCTCCTCAAGATCTGTATCACTTCATTCTTGCAAGGCTTGATGATATAATGCGAACAGGGACTGAGCTCGATCTTATGACCTATGCGTTGAATGCCTCCAAAGCAAGGTAGAACATGCAAGGGTTCCAGGTAAGTCATCAACCAAACTAGGTGAGTACTTCTTTCATCTTCTTTCTTTTTCTTTATTTCTGTAAATTAAATCACCAACACCATATCTTCCAAATCACTTCTTTCCCAACTCATTTGTACATAGTCGCTTTCTTTCTGATTTCTTTGTAAATAGTCATTCTCCATTCTTTTCCACTTTCTCATTCTACCATTTTCTCTCTCTAACCTTAACATAACTCGTTTTCATTTTCATTTCTTTAAAACAAAGAAGAACTTTCATTTTCTTCATAAAGATTTCAATACAACCTTGAACGCTTCTCGCAAACCCCTCCTTGTGGATCACGACCCGCATAGCCACTTGCTATAGCGGTAAGAATTGAGCACTTGCACATCTTTATTCTTAGATCTAAAAATTTCGTATTTTTGTGCAGTTCAAGCTTCAATCAGCTACCAGTGAACTGCCGCAACTTTGCTTTCTGCACTGAGCTGTGAAGTTACAGCACACTCTGGTGCTAACAGCGAAGCTACTTCACTTAAAGGAAAAGCACTGCACAGCTGTGTTGAAGCACTGAGTGCTCAAATAACTTCGCCTTGCGTGAAGCTTTGCCTTCAGCCAGAAAATCAGCCTTGAAGGCTAAGTCCAGGATTAAGCCCAAGACTTTTCAGCCCATTTGGGCTAACTTCCAGCCTCCCCGTGTCTCCATGTTGGATTGATTGGATCAGGCCAACGCAGACTTACGGGAATTTCTAAGCAACAATCAGAAATCCAGTCCTGAAAAGCAAGCTACATCTCACCGTCTTAGTGTGGATGAGTAGGGTGTTAACTGGTAACTGTGCATTCCACTGATTGTTACTTAGGGCCAATCCCTATAACGCCTCTTCCAAACAAACCGTCAGTATTCGACCATTTGTCAGCCCCAATCACCAAAGAATCTAAATCTAGGAGGAAAGAGGAAAGCCAATAAACCTCACCTCACTGCAGTCTCTGTTAACATGACGAGTAGAGGAAGAGATCCGACACGATCTCGAAGTGGAAGATAGGGGTTCATACCCCATCAGTTTAGTTCTCTAGAGCCTGAGTATAACCCTGGTTTAAGTCAGGTTCTGATTGAACCCGAAGGTGCCTTTCGAGGCACCCCCTCTACGGTAGCGATGCCCTACAACTATGGACAACCCTTTTCTTCTGGAGAAATGTCACCAAAACTGTGAGAAACCTTTTTCAATGGTCGAACGATGAAAGAGAAGCCAGTGGATACGCTTCTTCTTCCGCAACCGTTAGCTCTGAGCAAATGGGGGTGATGTCTGTCAACATGGCCGACAACAACCTCGATGAAAAATCTCCGTCGAGGATAGAGGCACAAGAGCAGACTTTTAGGACTCAGCAAGAAGCCTTGAAAAATAATCCAGTAGATGTTAGCTCAACTCTTGGTCAACCGGAACACTAAGGATACGGTAGCAATCGTGATGAAAAGAAACACAACAACGATGAATATCTTAAGATTGGAAAGTGATTGGTCGCTAATGTTGCACATTTAGTATCATATTTCCATACTTATTATAGAATAAAATCTGCATTGTCCTATATTAAATGTTAATTTATTTGCAGGCCCATTCCTTAAGGAGAGTGAAGAGAATGAGCCCAAAAGCCCACCAAATTCTGAATTAAATCAGAATTAATTCGAACTCAGTGAATCAGGGCAAAATCAAGAGGTTGAAAACCGGTTTGAGAAGAATCCTCTAAGAATCGATCGGTTGAAGCAAAGATCAACGGCTATTTCTTCAAAATCTCAGAGCTAAACTGCAAATCTAACCCAGATAAAGACAGAACGAGATGCCGGGGAGACCCACCAACAGGGTGTGGCCACCTGGCCACACCCTGGCCGCGAAAACGCGGCCAAAGCCGCGTTTCCGCGGCTTGGTTAGCAAGTTAGGGGGAGCGTTTGCTCCCCCAATCTTCCCAGAATCCTATAGGTTGGGTTTTTGTCTATAAAAAGGTAGTATTTGCACTGAAATGGGACGACCATGCAGAGAGAGGATTAGTCCAGTTTTCATTCTTTGTAGTTTAGGTTTTTCTTTTCTTTTATGTAATTGTAATTTGTATGTAAGCTTAGGTTAGATTGAGATTCATGTAAGTAAGAAAGAGAGGCTTATGTTGAGAGTGACAACGATGTACCCTCCTCCTTTCTTCCATCGTTTCTGCAAGCAATAAAGGCAAGTGAATCCAGAAGCATAAGTATAACAACGTTTTTGTGAGTGCCAACGATACTTCATGAAGATGTTCTCCTCCTCAAGATCCGTATCACTTCATTCTTGCTCGGCTTGATGATATAATGCGAACGGGGACTGAGCTCGATCCTATGACTTATGCGTTGAACGCCTCCGAAGTAAGGTAGAACATGCAAGGGTTCCAGGTAAGTCATCAACCAAACTAGGTGAGTAATTCCTCAATCTTCTTCTTTTCTTTTATTTCTTTAGTATAGATCACCACATCTTCCAAATCTTCATTATTTCTTTTCCAATTCATTTGTACATAGTCACTTTCTGATTCTCTCCACCTTCTCATTCTACCGTTTTCTTTCTATCTTTAACATAACTCGTTTTCATTTTCATTTCTTAAAACAAAGAAGAACTTTTGTTTTTCTTCATAAAAATTTCAATACAAAAACCTTGAACGCTTCTATCGCAAACCCTCCTTATGGATCACGACCCGCATAGCCACTTGCTATTGCGGTAAGAATTGAGCACTTGCACATGTTTATTCTAAAGTTCTAAAGTTTTGTATTTTATGTGCAGGTACAAGCTTCAATCAAATTTTGGCGCCGTTGCCGGGGAGTGTAACGGTTTTTATTGAAATCTGATTTTTATTGAATTTTTAGAACTAAAACGAATTTTCTTCTCTGTGCAGGTTATAGGCAAGCAAAGCAGAAAAAAGGATTGCAGAAACATATAAGTGGTCTTGGGCCTCTGTTCCAGAAAACAGAGACCAAGTACTCTCTGAATTGCCGCGTTTGCTCGGCTTTAGCCGCGTTTCCGCGGCAAGGAAGAGTTCACTACTAATTGGTTTTTTTTTTGCAGGGCTGCTTGCTTTGCAAAATTTTAGTTTTCTGCAACTTTATTTCTTATATGCCATCACCAAAAGCCTGCTAATAAATCAACAGTAAAACATTTGTTGAAAAAGTTAAAAAAATTGATTAGACGTTTGCATTTTAGGCACGTGTCTTTTCAATTCATTTACTTTACTGTTGAAGAGTGCTGGAGCAAGGTACGTTCGCATTGCATGTAGAATAGGACTCATCTCTTGGTTGATTTATATCACTTTGAGTGAATCTTGTTACATATCTTGTACACTTGCACAAACTGATCTTAAGGGCACCACCCTATAACAAGATAAGGTGGGGATTTAATCACCCTTCCTTGGCCCAAAAATCAGATTCCAAGCACTCACTAACCCGAGCCTAACTAAAAATGAGTAGACGTTGGCCCCTAGGGACATCTCAGACTCAATTAGGAGATTATCCTAAAGGGAAAAGGTGTTGAAATTTGACTCCTGCCAAATCAGTGTCTAGGAAGGGGATTAAGGGCCGAAAGCTCGAAGATTGGTGGTTATTTAATTAAGGAACGTCTTTGACGGAAAACCTCCCACCAATCTTGCCCTGACCTAGCTGATTAGCTTGTGGTCAAAGTCTGCATTATACCTCCCGTGGACAGTCTAACCAGTTAGGAGTCGTCTAGGTCATAGGTCTACCCTAACTAGTTTAGAATTTTTTCTTTTTATTTGTTTGGTTATTTGTTTGTTTTTCTTTTGTTTGTATTCTATTGTGTGATATGGCTTATAATAACAATTTTCCAATTTTAATAGTAATCCATATTACACACCGACCTCATTTTCGGATATTACCAACCCGACATATCATAACTTTAACCAACCTAGTGTGCCGGATTGGTCTTATCCGAATCAATATACCCATGTCCCCAATCTTATAACCATAATTTCCATGATAATTTTAACTCTTCACAAGAGTCAATGGGATTCACCTCCCCCGAGTCCAATTTTCAACCAACTTGTCCTCCTTATCCACCTTGTCCACAGTATTTCTAAGATTCATACTCAGCTCCACCAGTCCAAAATAGAAGACCATCAATTTTGGAAATGAGTATGCGTGAGTCCAAACAAAAATCACAAAATCTGATGGACTCACAATTTCACCACCAATTCCAAAACAACACGTCATCTTTTCAACAAGACGATGAACCCATCAACTATGAAAAGATACTTGAAGCCATGACTCAGGCTCAAAACGCTCGTAATCATGACATAGATATAATGGTCCAATCTCTACGTTCTCACCGTTTGACCAGTTCTGATGTCACTAACCATTCTATTCGAGCCGAAAAGTCATGTTGTTGTGGAAATCAAGGTTCCATTTCAGAACAATCATTTGAACTTGCCCAAACTCTAATTTTGAAAATTATTGACAGTTTGGCAAGTTATTCCTATCCTGAAATAGAACTTGAGAATGAATATGATCCTGAACCTCAACTTAGTGATTCAATTCTACTTCCTGATTCAATTATGACTCCGGTGTCTTCACCTGATTTCAATCTTTTCCCCGAGTCAACATTGGATCCTATGCCTATTCATCATGAAATTAAATCACCCATCTTTGAGGATCATATTGAACTTGACCAATTTTACACTTTTGAAAATCCTATTGACAAATTGGCAAGTTCTCATTTTTATGACATTGAACTCAATGAGAAATGTGACCTAGATTCTCAAATCTGTGATCCAGTTCAAACTCCTGAATCAATATTGACTCCTGTTTTGTTACCCGACTTGAGTAATATTTTAGAGTCAGTTTTGATTCCCATGCCTATCATTCTTGAACTTGAATTACCAATATTAAGTCACATTCCATTGTTGGAAAATAAATGTGGACTTGAGTTTCAACTTCTTGACTTGGACCCACTTCCTGAACCAATTTCGACTCCTGAACCTTTACTTGACTTAAGTCACCTTCCTGAGTCGGTGTTAGTTCCTGTACTTCCTGAGTCCAAGTCAATCATTCTATCTTTTCACACTCCATTTTAGGACAAAGTGGTTGACAATTTGACTCCGAAATTAATTATAGAATTTGAAAATTAGATGGGTTAAATATTTAATAAAAATCATTCATGCATATATCTTTTAATGGGTTATATTAAAGAGATTTCTGGTGGGTTCCTCCGAACCCCACGAAAAGTCGATTGGGCCGCATTTCGTGGACCAATCAGACCACCACCGGAACCACCACCTTAAGGTAACATTTTCCTTCCCTTTCTTCTTTTTCATGCATCTATGTATTAATTCATACATTGAGGACAATGCATGAGATAGGTGTGGGGGAGGGTTCTAACATAACTTAGGTTTTTCTTTTTATTTTTTTAAAAAAAAAGTTAACATTTTCTTTACTTTTAAAAACTTTTTGAAAATAGAAACAATATTTTGATATATTTTTGTAAGAAATTAAGTCAATTTTAAGGAATAGGAAAATCAAATTAGGATTTCTTAAATTTGGTCAAAATAAGATTATTTGTTTGATTTTTAGGGTTAGGAAGATAATTTGTCAAAGTAATTTAGTCTTGATCTTTACCTTAATGAAATATGCATACTTCACACACTTACACACTTAGGGTTCAAAACAAAGATTCTTATGCTTATATATATAATAAAAAAAAAGAAAAAAATATCTATGAAAGATGAACAAATCTAATTATTGATTAGCTAGGTACTTTGGCCTAAGCAAGCCTTAGTACTTATGCGAAAGATGATTAGATAAGTTTAAGAAAAAAATATAAAATCCTCTGATTAAGCTGGGTATTTGTGCCTAATAAGCATAAGGAATTCACGCCTAAAAGGGGTCCATATAATAAAATCCTTAGTTTTGTGGTCTTGTTTGCTATAGTCCTTAAGTCCTTGGGGTGTTTTCTCACCCGGTGCCCTAAGACCGTTTGGTTTGGGAGTCATCGATTAAAGGCTCGTTACATGGGCAGATTAGAAAGCCTAATAGAACTAAGGAATAATACCACAAAAAAAAATTATATATATATATGTATAAATAAGGCATAAGAGTTAGAGTTAATGAACCCTTAGTCAAAATTTTCACAATCACATGGTGCATATGACTCAGGGTAAAGTAATAGACTAAATGAGAAGTACAATTTGACTCCTTACTTTGATTGATAACAAATTTTTGAATAGAGACTAAGTTTAGGAATGAAAAATTCAGTCTTCCTAAACTTATAGATTGCTTAAATCTTACAATTATATTTTCAAATATTTTTCTTTCAAAATGATTTTCAAAAATACTAACTCTTTATTTCTCTTTCTTTATGGATTTTGTGGGTGCAATCCACTGAAAACCTCACGAGACAAAACTCGTCCTCTAAAGGAAACCTAGAGGTTTAACGGCTTGTTGCACATGCTCAGTGCAATCGCGTGACCTGCGAAAGTGGTCTAATAATCCTTAGTATAGTTTAATTGTTTTGCTCGAGGACGAGCAAAAGATAGGTAATGGGGGTGTGATTGGTCGCTAATGTTGCACATTTAGTATCATATTTTCATACTTATTATAGAATAAAATCTGCATTGTCCTAATTAAATGTTAATTATTTGCAGGCCCATTCCTTAAGGAGAGTGAAGAGAAATTAGCCCAAAAGCCCACCAAATTCTGAATTAAATCAGAATTAATTCAAACTCAGTGAATCAGGGCAAAATCAAGAGGTTGAAAATCGGTTGAGAAGAATCCTCTCAGAATCGATCGGTTGAAGCAAAGATCAACAGCTATTTCTTCAATATCTCAGAGCTAAACTGCAAATCCAACCCAAGATAAAGACAGAACGAGATGCCGGGGAGACCCACCAACAGGGTGTGGCCACCTGGCCACACCCTGGCCGGGAAACGCGGCCAAAGCCGCTTTTCTGCGGCTTGGCTAGCAAGTTAGGCGAGCGTTTGCTCCCCCAATCTTCCCGGGATCCTGTAGGTTGGGTTTTTGCCTATAAAAAGGCAGTATTTGCACTGAAAATGGGATGACCATGCAGAGAGAGGATTAGTCCAGTTTTCATTCTTTGTAGTTTAGGTTTTTCTTTTCTTTTTATGTAATTGTAATTTGTATGTAAGCTTAGGTTAGATTGAGATTCTGTAAGTAAGAGAGAGAGGCTTATGTTGAGAGTGACACCGATGTACCCTCCTCCTTTCTTCCATCGTTTCTGCAAGCAATATAGGCAAATAAATCCAGAAGCATAAGTATAACAACGTTTTTGTGAGTGCCAACGATACTTCATGAAGATGTTCTCCTCCTCAAGATCCGTATCACTTCATTCTTGCTCGGCTTGATGATATAATGCGAACGGGGACTGAGCTCGATCCTATGACTTATGCGTTGAACGCCTCCGAAGTAAGGTAGAACATGCAAGGGTTCCAGGTAAGTCATCAACCAAACTAGGTGAGTATTCCTCAATCTTCTTTCTTTTCTTTTATTTCTTTAGTATAGATCACCACATCTTCCAAATCTTTCATCATTTCTTTTTCAATTCATTTGTACATAGTCACTTTCTGATTATCTCCACCTTCTCATTCTACCGTTTTCTTTCTAACTTTAACATAACTCGTTTCATTTTCATTCTTAAAACAAAGAAGAACTTTCATTTTTCTTCATAAAGATTTCAATACAAAAACCTTGAATGCTTCTATCGCAAACCCTCCTTGTGGATCACGACCCGCATAGCCACTTTCTATCGCGGTAAGAATTGAGCACTTGCACATGTTTATTCTGAAGTTCTAAAGTTTTGTATTTTATGTGCAGGTTCAAGCTTCAATCAGAAAGTCAAAAAAATTTCTCAATTGATGTCGAGATAATCAAAGGCATTCAAGCTCATATTGCATCCCTAACCTAGAGGGTTGAACTGAAGAAAGTAGGGATGACTCATCCCTACCCGCTGGATTGGGATTCAGTGCCGTACCCCCTAAAATTTAAGCCACCTATGTTGCACACGTACGATGGCAAGAGCTCACCCAACTAGCATATCTATTACTTTCGGTCTCAAACTAGTAATGTAATAGACAATGACGCAATCATGACTAGGCTATTCATTGACACCCTTAAGGGGGTAGCCTTTGCTTGGTTCAGGAGTCTACCCAGCAGCTCCATTAATTCTTGGTTGACCTAGAAACTCAATTCCTCTCTCGATTCTACGAGGATGACACCGAGCTGATTATGGACAAACTCCTCTCGATGGTCCAGAAAGGAGGAGAACCTGTGTGGGAATATTTGAGGTTCCGCAACTTTTCTCTTATGTGTCCCGATGGCATGTCGTTGCCCATGCTACTCCAGACCTGTCGGCATAATTTTCTCGACAAATTGAAAATTCATAGGGGAGCTGTCAAAGCCCATACATGAAAAAAGCTTGTCAAGCAAGAATGCTTTTAGGATTTAAATTGGTCATGATAAAGTCCACCTCTGACTTTTTCTTCATTTTAGGAATATTATTCTCCTATTCCCTGTAGGAATGCTTTGATTCCTAAACAAATTTTCGGGAGCGCTGCGTCCTAATCCCCGGCGGAATTCTTTAGCAATATTCTTATATTTTGCGGAGAATGGTCAATTACAGCAAAGTCTGTTGCCAATTTTCGTCTATGGAATGATAGGACCACATCAAACTGTATTCCTAGAAAAATAAACTATAGATCAAGCTTGTCATATTAATATTAAACCTCTGACAGTAAAACCTTTGAATGTCCCTGACGGATCCTATTAATATCCCCAGCATATTGGAACTCCATCTGTCATTCTCCACCATAGAATGGTAGATCCACTCACATTATTGTTACAGTAACATCACATTAACCTTATCAAGTTAACATCAAACCTCTGACAAGTCACTTTGGTGAATCCCCAAGCGGAGAATTTGTCATGATTACTATCCCTTTTTGAAATTCCTAACAAGGAATTTGCATCATGTCTCCCCCAGCTTGATTGTCACGTTAACATTACACCTGACAAATCTTTAAAGCATGGGATCTGTTTAACTCTTCAGTGAGTTCTTAACAGATTCCCCTGGGAGTCTTTTCAGTCCCCGATGGACTCTTTGGTTGTTATGTTAAGACTTACCTCTGACAATTCTTTAAAGTATTTCCTCATAGAAACTGTAGAAATACTAATCCTTTTTTAACTCTCTAGCGAGTTTTCAATAGATTCCCCTCGGAGTCTTTTTCAATCCCAAGTAGACTCTTTGGTTGTCATGTTAATACTTACCTCTGACAATTTCTTCCAAAGCTTTTCCAAGGAAGCGCTAAATTCCTCACGGAGTATCAAATCACATTCCCAAGAGGAATAACTCATTTTGCTATGATGTCTAGTCAATCACCTCTGAACGGCAAGACTCTAAGCTTGGTGGCTTCTCAATCGGTTATGTCCAGGTTACCTCTGAACTGATAGATAGCCAAGTCTTATCTTCTAGTCCGGTAGGAATTACTCTTTTGCTGTTATGTCCAGTTCGCCACCTCTGAACGGCAGGACTCTGAGTCTAATGTCTCTTAGTCAATTATGTCCAGTTTATCACCTCTGAACCGATGAGTGCTCAGATCTCTTCCTCTTTATGGTACTCAAACTATTATGTCCAGTTCGCTACCTCTGAACAGACAAGTCCATAACCTTATTCTCCTTTCTCCCGTCAGGGCTGGGAATTCTTACTGTCAAGTTAATACGACTACCTCTAAACAGCGAATTGTGAGCCTGGTGTCTCTTAGTCAGTTATGTCTAGTCCGTCACCTCTGAACCGACGGGTGCCCAGATCCAATTCACCCCCGCAGTCCCTAGTAGATTAGCTACTAAGTTAATATGACTACCTCTGGCAACAGATTCAAAATTTAGTGTCTTAGGCTATCTTGTCCAGTTTATCACCTCTGAATAGACGGGTCCCTAAAACTGGGTTTACCTTCATTATATCCAGTTTATCACCTCTGAATGACAAATTTTTGAGCTTGACAACTTCTCAATCGGTCATGTCCAGTTCATAACCTCTAAAACCGATAGATAGCCAAGTTTCGCCTTTTCATTTACTGTTAAATCCAGTTCGTCACCTCTGAACAGTAAACATCCCTAGATTGGTAATCTCTAATCGATTATGTCCAGTAAATCACCTCTGAACCGATGATTTCCCAATCTCAACCTTCCTTGTCATTATGTCCAATACATCACCCCTGAGTGATAAAGTTTTGAGCTTGGTAGCTTCTCAATCGGTTATGTCCAGTTAATCACCTCTAAGCCGACACATAGCCAAGTCTCATCTTTTTTTTGCCGTTATATCTAGTTTTTCACCTCTGAACGGTAAAACTCTGAAATCAAGTGTTTCTCAATCTGTTAATTCCAGTCCATCATCTCTGAACTGATTGATGTTCAAATTTCATCTTCAGTCCCTTATGGATTCCCTTTGTTCTCATGTTCAGTCCATCACCTCTAAACAACAAATACTCTGAGTTTGGTAATTCTCAATCGGTTATATCCAGTTCATTACCTCTGAACGGACGAATATCCAATCTTACCTTTTCTTTGTCATTACATCCAGTTTATCACCTCTGAATGATAAGATTTTGGGTCTAATAATTCCTAACCTATCACGTCTAGTCAGTTACCTCTGAACAGATGGATTATTAGACCTTCCCTTCTTTTATCCCTAGTGGATTCTTTCTCCTAGTCTAATTCTATCATATTCAAGGTTAGTTTTAGTTTTGATTTTAATTCCCTCGGGGATTTTACTTGGTGAAAATTCACTTTTGTTTAAATTCTTTCTAAAGAACTTACATGTTAAAGTTTTCCCATATGAAGAACTTAAAAGTAAACCTATTAAAGTTTTTCTTATATGGAAAACTTAAAGATTAAAAAGAACACCAGACAAGTCATTGATCAAGATAGCAAATTTTGTTGCATAATGATAAGCATAAGGAAGATAAAGGGTGTTACATCGAGATTATCTCTTATACAATTCAGTCTTTACTTTGAAAGTAGGCGACTCATTGCTATACATCCAGAATAGTAGATCTACTTTTACTCAATTTTGAGAACAATGGTGTTTCTTGAAGTCGAAATGCAGTGGGATATTCTGATTCCATCTGACCAACTAGACATGAAAGGCCTCTCCCTGCACAAGGCCGTAGTTCTTCGCTTAATGGAAGATTTTGCTACCAAAAAGTCATCCAATAAGCATGGGTTCTTCGTTGCTGTCACTTTCTTGATCAAGATTGGTCAAGAAAGGATCCAAGACCTTACTGGCGACATCCTCTTTCCTGTGACCTTCGAGTATCCTGTGCAGAAACCCTGCAAAAATGAGATATTGGTGGAAGTATTGACACAGTTTCCCATATATATTGAGCTCAGTAGCACAAGTCTGCAACCAAGTGGGCCATCTTGGATAAGCAACTGTAGGCCAATGCCTGGTGTGAAAATTCTAAATATAAGATTTGGCCTCTTGAATATGGTTCTACCATCATCCCTGAACATGGTTGTGAAAATGATGCTGCAAAATGTATCTTGGTCCCTACCTAGAATTAGTGCCTTCGGCTCTAGCTACTGATAAGTAAGACCTAGACTTGAAAATGTAGATGCATACTTCCGTCCACCCTCGTCGCCAAGTTGAAGAGATTGTTCAATGGATCGGGAGCGTAATGCACTGCACAACAAAAAAGAGGAAATGTGTTAGCCCCGGGTAAAAGGGAAAATGCTAAGTCATAACTTCGCTCTCTGAGCAAAACTAATCCAGATTCAGCTTCGCTCCTCAAACAAAGCTAACTTCATTTTGAGGTTAAGCTTCGCACTACACAAAGACAAAGTGCTAAAAGCCCCAAAGGGCTAGCTTTACTTAGGAGTTTAAAAGGCACTTGTTTCTTGATAATTCAAAAATTATCACCAAAAGAACTCAATTAAAGCTTCACTTTGAAGCTCAACTTCGCATTCTGTCAAGTGACAGAATGTAGAAAGCCCCAAGGGTTAACTTCAAATGGAATTTCAAGAGGCAACACAGCTCTGCTATGAAGCTCACCTTCGCATTCTGTCACTTGACAGAATGCAAAAAAACTTAAGGGCTGGCTTCACCCGAAAGCTTGCATAGAAATTTCTCAACTTTGAACGCCATCAAGCAGCATTAAAAGGAAAACCAAGTCCCTAAGAACGGAGAAGGTCGAAGCTAAAGGAGTAGGATTCCCTAAGATCACCATTTTTTAGGTCGCTCTTGACCAAGTTAATGGTGAGATTAGCCAAAATTGGCTTGAAGGAAAAGATTAAAAATCTCTAAGGGTGATAACCCTACCAATCATGGACCATTCAATGAACGAAAGCATAGCCTCCATTATCGTAGAGGTGGTAATATCGTTATCTGAGCAACACGGCGCCGCTTGCGCGCCGTGGGGTCACGGTTCGATCTGAAGAAGATGAGGGGAGGAGAGGAAGAGACTTTTCTCTCTAAGAGTTCTTCGGGAAAAACTCTCCAAAAATCTTAAGAGAATGGCTCTTCAAGTTTTCAGCTGATGGGCTTTCATAGGCATCCTTGGGCCTTGTTTTCACTGCCTAAAAAGGAGGGCTGAATTTATTCTAAACAAGTTGAAATGATAGTTTTAGAGGGAAGGACCCTAATGGCAGTGGCTTAATTTCACTCAGATGCGAAACTGAACTTGTTTTAGCTCCGCTATGGGCTCATCGTTTAATTTCGCATGAAAGCTGAAGAGGCCATGCAGCTTCGCTGCAAAGCTCACCTTCGCATTCTGTCACCTGACAGAATGCAAAAAAGCCTAAGGGCTGGCTTCACTCAGAAAGACAAAAGGCAGTTTGCTTTGAAGGGATGCAAAGGAGCTAGCTCTGCTCTGAAGCCCAAGCTGTTGGAACTTGCTTTTAATGATACATTTGTGAAGATATATCAATGGAGCTCTATTTTACAAGCCTATTCAAGAGTTCTACATGATCAAAACTTCCCAAAGAGAGCTGCTATTGATGTGTATTGTAATGGTTAATAGTATGTTAAAACCTTGAAACACACACACACATCATTACTCTATTAGTCGACTTATACCCTTTAGTAGTCGACTTATACATAGTATAGTCGACTTGATATATTATGACTAGTCTTTGTTCTGAAAAACATGCCAACTCTCTGTTTCTAACCTGCACTCAATATTAGTCGACTTACTAATTTTTCCTAGTCGACTAATACCTGGCCTAGTCGACTTATAAACTCTGTTGGTCGACTAGTTTCAGTTTTCAGAAACTTGTATTTTGATTCAATCTTGACCTAGTCGACTTGGTCTCTTTTGTAGTCGACTAACCCAGTGTAAATTGCCTAACCTAGTCAACTAACCCCCTACCCCTAGTCGACTAATGGCAGTTTCTGACTGTTGGACAGTTTCTATTTTCTGGTATTTTATCCAACGTTATCCAATGTTTATATATTCAAAATTGACCTGATAACTACCCTAACTGCCTATGGACTTCAGCTATAAATAGGTATGTTATCCTAGGCTAAAAACACCAATTAAAATCAAAAGTTTTCTGACCAAAAACTCTGTTCAAAATTCTGATTTTCTGAAAACTTGTTTCCACTTTCTGTTTCTTCACTACTTCCTACTCTATTGTGAAGATTTCTGAAAGTCCACCTATAATAGCCCTTGGCCATGATCACATACAGATTCAAGGCTTATAGGATCAATTGTAATCACTCAAAGAGGAACATTGTACAAGAGCGTCTTCGGGTTGAAGAGAGTTTTTACAAGGTGTTTTAGTCTTCTTGGTTGTAAGAAGAGTTGTACACATTTGGCAAAGGGGATTTGTCAAGTGGTGTGCAAGGTGTTGATTTTGGGTGTACAAAGTCAAAGGATAAAGGAAAATCTCAAGCGGGTGGCTTGAGGACTGGATGTAGGTCACGAGGACCGAACCGGGATAAATCTCTTGTGTTGCGTTTGTTTATCTTTTCTGAGATTTAATTTCCTTTTATTGCAAGTACTTTATTACTGTATAGCTAATATCTTTGTTTGAGTGTTGACATATATTCTAGATCTTACAACTGGCATCATCTCCGGACCAACAATTGGTATCAGAGTCCGGCTCGGCATACAAGCCCTGCATACCCAGTCAACAACAATACAAGGATGGCAACGGAGTTCCCTTCGTCACAATTCAAAGAAGGACATTCTACACAACGTCCACCGCTATTTGACGGATCCAACTACAACAACTGAAAGTGTAGATGAAGATCTACTTGCAATCAATCAACTACGAACTATGGAACATAGTAGAAGCAGCGTACACCAAACCGAGCACCAACTACACCACTTGGAGTGATGATCAAAAGAAGAGTGCGAATCTTGATACCAAAGCGATGAATGCTTTATTCTGTGCCTTAACCAAAGAAGAATTCAACCGTGTGTCAACAGCCACTTCTGCAAATCAAATATGGCACACTCTACAGGTAACACATGAAGGCACAAATAAAGTTAAGGAATCTAAAATTTTTGTTCTTGTCCACAGGTTTGAACTTTTCAAAATGAAGGAGAATGAAACCATCTCAGAAATGGTTACAAGATTCACCGACATAACAAATTCCTTAGCATCCCTTGGAAAGGAATACACCCAAGTCGAAAAAGTTCGCAAGATCCTTCGTGCACTCACATTAGGTTGGGAGAAGAAGACAACTGCAATCGAAGAAGCGAATGATCTCTCAACAATGTCGTTAGAAAATCTTATTGGTAATCTAATGGCATATGAAGTGCAACTCGAAGACAGAAAGAAGGATGAACAATAATCTCTCTCAAAGAAGAAAGAACTTACTTTCCATGCATCCTTCGACACGAACAATTCAGATAACGATGAAGAGAAGATGGCAATGCTTTCAAGAAAGTTCAGAAAGTTCTTGAAGCAAGGTAAGTTTAAATGTTTTAATTGTAATAAACAGGCCATATGAAGAAGGATTGCCCATTGCTCAAAAATAAATGTAAATTCAAGAGCAAAAAGTTCAGAGAGAAGAAAGACTACCAAGCATCATGGGAAAATAGTGATTCATCTTCCTCTGATGAAGAAAAAACAACTGAACATGCCAACATCTGTTACATGGCTCTAGAAGAAGATGAGGTACAAATTTCTGAACTCTTAGATGTATTTCAAGAATTATACAATGATCTTAAGAATGAAAAGATAAAGAATAAAGTTTTGACAAAGGAAAATGAAAACCTTTTCAAAGAAAATTATTGTTATGCTTCTCAAATTTCTTCTATAAATTCTCAAAAAGATGATTTTAAAAAAGTGATATCATCTTTAAAAAAGATAATGAGATTTATTACAAAATAATGTTTTTATTGAAAAGAGAAATTATGTCTTTAAATGAAAGAATTTCTGTTTTAGATAAAGACATATCAATTTTCAAAATGAAGTATGAAGAGATTTTGAAAAATGTGACTAAATTTAATCAAGGAAAAGAAAAGTTGAATAATTTGTTATCATATCAAAAGATGTCACATAATCATTATGATCTTGGATTTTTTTTGAAAAATCTACATATGTTAGTAATCCATATAATTCTTTTGTGAAAAGAAATACTGATATTATTTCAAAAAGAATTAAGAACAAGTTCATATGGATTACTAAAAATTTAAGCATTGTTGATAAAAATACTTATATTGCATCATACATACATGATATATGTAATTCATGCAATTATGTGTATACTAACAGATGGAAACCAAATTCAAATTGGGTTTTCTCCTAAAGGTTAATGCTTTGATCTTATAAATTGGTACCATTCTAATGTCTATCTTTCAGTTACCATATAAGAAGTTTGTTAAGAAAAATATTTTTAGAACATTTATTATATATATTTGTTATAATATATTTTTTTACAGGGGAGAACACATGTTTTTCTATATCTCTTATAACCTCTTTTCAGCAGGGGGAGAATATATAACATATTTTCTGCAGGGGGAGTATTCATGCACACAAAATGTCATCATCAAAAAGGGGGAGAATATTGGAACTTGCTTTTGATGATACATTTGTGAAGACATATCAATGGAACTCTATTTTACAAGCCTATTCAAGAGTTCTACATGATCAAGACTTCCCAAAGAGAGTTGCTATTGAGATGTATTGTAATGGTTAATAGTATGTTAAAAGCCTTGAAACACACACACACACATCATTACTCTATTTGTCGACTTATACCCTTTAGTAGTCAACTTATACATAATATAGTCGACTTGATATATTATGTAGCCGACTAGTCTTTGTTCTGAAAAACATACCAACTCTCTGTTTCTGACCTGCACTCAATATTAGTCGACTTACTAGATTTTCCTAGTCGACTAATACCTGGCCTAGTTGACTTATAAACTCTGCTGGTCGACTAGTTTCAGTTTCTTAAAACTTGTCTTTTGTTTCAATGTTGACCTAGTCGACTTGGTCTCTTTTGTAGTCGACTAACCCAGTGTAAATTGCCTAACCTAGTCGGCAGTTTCTGACTGTTGGACAATTTCTATTTTCTGATATTTTATCCAACATTATCCAACATTTATATATTCAAAATTGACCTGATACCTACCCTAACTGACTATGGATTTCAGCTATAAATAGGTATGTTATCCTAGGCTAAAAACACCATTAAAATTAAAAGTTTTCTGACCAAAAACTCTGTTCAAAATTCTGATTTTCTGAAAACTTGTTTCCACTTTCTGTTTCTTCACTACTTCCTACTCTATTGTGAAGATTTCTGAAAGTCCACCTATAATAGCCCTTGGCCATGATCACATACAGATTCAAGGCTTATAGGATCAATTGTAATCACTCAAAGAGGAACATTGTACAAGAGCGTCTTCGGGTTGAAGAGAGTTTTTACAAGGTGTTTTAGTCTTCTTGGTTGTAAGAAGAGTTGTACACATTTGGCAAAGGGGATTTGTCAAGTGGTGTGCAAGGTGTTGATTTTGGGTGTACAAAGTCAAAGGATAAAGGAAAATCTCAAGCGGGTGGCTTGGAGACTGGATGTAGGTCACGAGGACCGAACTAGGATAAATCTCTTGTGTTTGCGTTTGTTTATCTTTTCTGAGATTTAATTTCCTTTTATTGCAAGTACTTTATTTCTGTAACGCTAATATCTTTTTCTGAGTGTTGACGTATATTCTAAATCCTACAATTGGCATCATCTCGGGACCAACACAAGCGTCAGCCAAAAAGATGTAGAAAGCCGCTAAGGGCTAGCTTCCCTCGAAAGCTTAAAAGAAGAAGCCATGTGGCTCCTGATTTTCATCTTCAAAATTAAAGGGAAATAAATTTCCTAGAAATTGAAAAGATCAAAATTGAGGGAGATCAACTCTCTGAGATCATCAATGTATGATGAAATCTCAAAAATCCTTCGTGGGTTACGCCAAAAGGTCTGCAAAAAGAGAAAAAAAAACTCTAAGAGGGCCAAACCCCTACCTACGATTGGACATTTGACGAACAGAGGTGGCGGTGCCACCGCTGCGGAGGAAGCGACCTTCTTTCCTGAGCGTTGCTTTGGTGCCATTAGAAAGGGTGAAAAGTTCTCAAAAATCTCAAAGCGAAGAGGGTCAGTTCAAATTCCTGTAGCTCACTGAAGCTTGATGAAGAAGATGACTTCTTATGTGGCTCTCGGGCTTTTATAGACAACAAAAAGCTAGCTTCGCCTCCTCAAAAGGAGCGCAAGCTGTTGTTTCAAAATTAAATTTGAAATGAAAGTTGGAGGTTCGGAAACCTTAAGCAGTGAAGTTAATTAATTTTGCTCAGACGTGGAACTCAACTTCGCATCAAACCTTATTTCAGCTTCACTGTGGGCTCATCATCGAGCTTCACTAAAAGTTCACTCTAACTCCATTGTGGGCTCATCAAAGAACTTCACTAAAAGTTCACTTCAGCTCCACTAAGAGCTTACTTAGTAGCTCCACTGAAATCTCATCTCTAGCTTCGCCTGAAGCTTTATTTCAGCTTTGATGAGAGCTTATCTTCTAGCTCCATTGTGGGCTCATTCCTTAGGAAATCCCTAAGTTAAAACTAGCCTGGTTAACTAACTCAGTGTATGGTTACGCCCAATGGGCTTGCTTGACCTAAGCAATTCGGGTCTTAGGCTTCATATTTAACATATTTAAGGATCTGCATCAATCCATTACAGACTCACAAAAACTTTTAAGGTGGTTTTGTTGACACTCTGAAAAGATAAACTCCCAGGCAACACTTCAATCGGATTGAACGATGTATAACTTGTCGACACTTCCAAAAGATAAGTTACAGACATGCTGAAGTCCTGTCCATCCACGATGGACAAAATAGTGATTTGGATCCTACTGATCCAGTGAAGCAGACAGTAAGCCAATTGATGTCCTTTGAAGAAAATCTAGGAAACTAAACATCCAGCTTCACTGTAAGCTATATTTTCTAGCTTCGCCTGAGGCTCTTTATAGCTCAGTTGAGAGGTATCTTCTAGCTCCGCTGAGAGCTCATTGCTAAGCTTCGTCGCAAGCTTTGCAGATAGCTCAGTAGCTCTGTTGTGAGCTTAGCTTCACATGAAGCTCTTTCCTTAGTTCCGCTGTGAGCTAGCTTCGCTGCGAGGTTATATGGTCTTTTTTTTACCATTTAAATCTCAAAATGAGATTGATGTGATTTTTATCACATATTTGTCAGTTATTTGCCTTGATCCAATCACTACTCAATCAGTTGAAGAGGATTAAGGCAAATCTCCTGATTAGTGGAGAGAATCAAGGGATTGTTACAACAAATCCTAAGCCAGCTGGCTAAGTAACTCTGTGCATGGGTCTCCAACTTCGCTCCAGATACAGTTAGCTTCCCTGTGAAGCTATTCTGACTCATGGAGTGAAGATAGATCAGATTGACTAAATCAATATGCTGATTTTTAGGAGGGGTTGTACACCCCATAATGCCTATAAATAGTCCATTGCTAGGCTGGATAAGGGCGGCTGACTGCTGACCGGAGATTTTCAAGAAGAGGTTGGACTTCTCCACACCAAGAAGCTGAAGACCAAGAAGGCTTTCTAAAGAGAAGAATCTCTAACTTCCGAGCTCCTTGAGAGAACCTTGATTCTCTCTTTTAGGGTGCTAATACCCTAATGATATTCTTCCTTCAAAAGGCTTTCCTAAACCAGGTGAGAAGGAAATCTCTAAGCAGAAGACTCAACTACTCGCATCGTCAATAGAACAAAGTGGTCATGCGCTGACCAGACTTACACCGACGCACTTTCTCAGAAACTCTAAGAGAAGAGTTATTGTAATGCTTTTTAATTACTTGTAATTCTCCTCGAATATTTTGTAAGTTTTTCCCTTTACAAATTTTAAGGGAAAACACGATCGACTGACAACAGAGATAGGATGACCGGTTGGCCGACCGTCCAACTCTGCAGAGCTCTCGGTTAGTTTCGGTCGACCAATTGGTCAATTGACCAGAGAGCATGGCTTTCTATTATTGGGCTCAGTTGATCGCTCGGTCAACCGAAAACCCCAACAGTCAATAATACGACCTTTGAGTAGTCGACCGTTCAACCGATAGGTCAACCGCAAGGCCAATCTGGCTTGGGTTTGACCCCTAATGGCTAATTTTTGTTTTGGCCTACATAAATGAGTTTTTGGCTAGATTTTTTGTGAGATTATTAAGCGCAATTTTTCCCATATTCAACAGAGTTTTTAAGGAAATGTTTCAAAAGTTTTTGTGCTCCAAATCCATATCTCTATTGTGTTTTAAAGTTTTGAAAAATCATAGAAAACAAGTTTTGAGAAATTCATTTGTTGTTTTTCAAGTTTTTATATCTTTTAAGAAGTTTTTCTCAAGTATTTTCTTTTGTGTTTTACTTTCAAAATTTTTACTTCCTCACAAGCTTGAGCTATCATTACAGAATCTATCCTGTACGATCTTGTATTGTGAGAGGTATTGTTTGTAATCTTTGTGGTCACTAAGTGTTGTACTCTTGTTTTCTCTTTGATTTTGTTCCTTAGCTTTGTGCTTCCCTCTTATGTAGAGAGCTGGCTTTTGTGCCCATCTCTTGTGTAGAGATCATTGGCTTTGTGCCTCCTCTAGTGTAGAGGATTGAAGTTTGTATCCTTTATGGAGTTTCTTAGTGGAGATAATAGAAATCCTTCACGTGGTGAAGGCAGGGACGTAGGGCTTGGTGCTCGAACCTCGAATCTTATCCCTGTGTTTGTGTTTTTCTATTTCTAAACTCTACTCTATTTATATCTCGCATTGCTATTATTATTCATCCTTACATGTTTGATATTGTGCTTACACTTGTATTATTCCAAGAGAGTTATTGAAGCACCTCAACAATTAATCTAGAGGAATCTTTAAGAGAGCCCTTCATGGGGAATTCAGCTTCACACTTTGGATATCACTTGTAATTAATTTTGTTAGTATAAAAGTTTTTAATTTCGCATTACTTGTCCGTAGATTAGCACTACACGTATTCACCACCCCCCACTAGGTGTACTTTCAATTGGTATCAGAGTTGTGCTCTTGATATTCGGTTTAACCACGTAGGAGTGATCTTATATTTGTTAATCACTATACTTACTTACACAGACTCATGGATTATCTTTCTCCACTTACGTTTGATGTTTCCAATATTGACTTGTGAAAATTTAAAATGAGTTTTTATTTTAAAGCCTTAGGTATTCATGTTTATCTCGTCACAACTAAAAGATCTTACATTGATAATGCCCAAATATTTAGAGGCTAATGCACAAGTCATGATTGCATTAGAGTAAACACTTAACAAAGATTATCTTTGTATAATTTCTCATTGTGATTCCGCTTTTGTAGTGTGGAACACATTGGTCTCTCTTGAAGAACAAGCTTCAAATGATATGGAGAGAGAGTCTAGTAAAGATGATTCCGACCAAACTTGCTTCATGGTCTAAGAGAATGACTCCCTTGAGGTAAATTCATAATCTAACCTTGATGATTGTGCAAGTACATCTAAATATAGTATGTCTAATGAGGATGCACACACGTCGAATGAAGAGCTTTTCATGTCTTATGAAGATTTGTTGAGAAAATATAATTATTGAAAAATAAGAGTTTAGAATTGAAGAAAGAAAATAAATTTTTATCTTTAAAGCTTGATTTTGTTTTGAAAGAGAAAGAAAAGATTTCAAATGAAAATGATTCTTTGAAAGCTCAACTTGATTTTGTTCTAAATAAAATGAGGTTTTGAAAAAGAAAAATGATTTTGTTTCTAAAGAAAAAGATGCTGCTTTAAATGAGAATAACTTTTATCTTTAAAACTTGATTTTGTTTTGATAGAAAATGATAACTTTGAAAAACCAAATTCTTTTGATTTCAAAGGAAAAAGTTCCTTGAAAAATGTTTTGATTCAAAAAGAAAAAATTATTCTTCAAAAGAAAAGATTTTTATTTCTTATGCTCATGATGTTTTTTTCTTTAAATGTTGAAAATGAGATTTATATTTTGAAGAAGAATATTGATTGTTTGAGCTCATCCTTGAGCCAATGTGCTTTCAATCTTAGTAGATTGGAATCCATGTTTCGCAAGAAACATGCTCCTTACATTCATGTACACACACCTCATGTTTATGCTTATACTCCTCATGCACAACACACTCACACCCATGCTAGAGTATATAATTGTTCTCAATTTGGCCGCAAAGGTCACCTTGCAAAATTTTACTATGATAGATTAAATTTCTTAAATTTTGCTTGTAAGAATGTTTGGGTTTGAAATACTAACCCCAGAGGAGCTAAGAAAGTTTAGTACCAAAACCCACACTGGTTATATTTGATATAGGTGTGGGCTCTCACAAAACGTGAGAGGTTTGGTGCCTTGATAGTGAATGCAATTGGAGCTTAATGTGTCATATTCTTGGATGTATCACTATCAAGAAGTTTAGGTGGGAGGATCACCTAGTTTTGGAGAAAAAGAGACTAGCCCTACCAATGTTGGTAACTATATCTATCTTCTATTTATATTATTTCTATATGCTTCCTATTGATGAATTTTAGCATATCATTGTTTGCATGTTTTGGTATACATGTGTTTAAATGTAAACTTTATTAGAACTTGTGATATACATATATAGCTTTTGAGATACACTCGAGATTTTGTGTCATTTCATATACTTTGTGTCCACAATTTTTGTTTAAGTGTTATATTTGTATATCTTAATTTTAATGAATCTTGTATTTAAACTCATGATTTAATTTATTTCTCAACAATGTTTTGGTGTCTTATGCAAATCATGTTTTGATTATATGTCTAGATGTAATTTTTGTTAAAACTTGAGATTTTTCTTGATTGTAGTGATATACTTGTTTTATTTTATTTGTGTACTCAATTCATATTTGAATGTACTTATATGTCCTAATTTTGATGATTCTTGCATGTTATATGATATATCATGTTTTGTGTAAAATTTCCTTGATTTGTGTTTTCATGATCAAGTTTTTCATATGTCAATAGTTTTGAAAAAAACTTCATAAATGTTTGATGAATTCTTTAGAGCTCTAGTGTGTTATTTATATGATTCTTGTGCACTCACCTTTTTATTTACTCATGATTTTGTGTTCATGAGCTTGCATGTGCTATATTGATTTTGAGTGACAATTCTTGTGTAATTGCCATGTTTCATTAGATATATGATTTGTTTCACATTTTGAAAAATTTTGAATTAGTTTTTAAAACTATCTTAAATTATTTTTAATTCTTTTAAAAATACTACCATGTTCTAACTTGTTTGATTGACATCATTGATTTTATTTTCTTGATGTTTTCAATTTATACTCAACTACTTTTGAATCATTATTTTTGAAAACTTCTACCCTTTATGGGAGGTTGGTTGGGTAATCATGGCTTGTTTTTTTCTTAAATGACTATTTCTTGGTATGTGCATGTAGATTGATATTTTAATAAGTTATACACATGATTCTCATGATATTTGATTTGTATACTCATTCTTATTTATTTATATATGTATGCTCTTCATTATAAATGGTATTTCAATTGGCATACCTACATATATATGATTTGGTTGATTGTGCATGTGTCGTTCATGTTCCATGCATGTTTCATGCATGTTTTAGCACAGTCTTCTCTTTGCATGACTTGAATATGCTATAAAGTATAAATTGGTATCACTTTCAATTGATATCATCACTTTTTAAATCTTATGCATTAGTTTTGTGATTGTTTCAAAAAGGGAGAGAATTTTCTTGATTTAAATTTTAATTGGTATCTTATTTTCTATATTTTGAGAAAAATATTTTGATAGCTCATATTTTCAATTGGTATCAATTATCAAAAATTGGTATCTACTTTTCAAAATTATTTAGAATTTCAAAATTGGTATCATGAGCTTTCACTTTCTGTTCAATTGGTATCATGTTTAGACCTTCAATTGTTATCAAAATATTTTATAAATTGATATCTATGTTGATTTCAAAATTGTTTTCAATTTTCAATTGATATTTCTAATTTTCTAATTGGTATCCATGTTTTTTTATAATTGATATCTTACAACTATTGTCCTTTCAATTGGCATTTTTGTTTTGTTTTTACAAATGGTATCTTAGAAAATCAAATTTCATTTTATTTTTAAAATTTGTTTTGATACTTATTGCCTATATGCAAAGGGAGTTAAATTAACGTCTTCTCTATATAAATTTATATCGCATGTACATGTACTTATTTTGTGTACATTTTTGATGAATTTACAAAAAAGGGAGAGAATTTTAGAGTTTATATATGCATTCTTATATTCTTTGTATATGTGTTTATATTCATGATTATGTTTGCATATATATGTTTATGATCGAGCCAAACCTTTACAGAAAAATATAGACTTTTAAAAGTGCTAGGTCCTCGATTCTACCGTGTAGCTTAGGGCTAACGGGTCATGATCCACAGGGAGGGACAACGATGAAAGAGTTGTGTAAGTTTCTTTCTTTTAATTTATCAAAACTAGTTATACTTATTTTTTCAGTTTTATAAAAAGAAAAAATATTAAGTTAAGTTAAAAAGGAGATGATAGAAGAAGAGATGGTGGTGTTGTTATTGTTTTATTTATAAAAGAAAAGGAAACAGATAAAGAAGAGTGTTGGTGCAAAAAACAAAATTAAAAAGAATAAAAGAAGAGTACATGACTCTACTGTTTGAATCATAATGAAAATTTACCTTAGCGTGAAGTAAAGCGAAGTAGTAGAAAGAAGCACATTGAATGTGGTGCTTGGTCAGATTGAGTACGATGAAGAAAAGTGGGAAACCTATATTGATTGTCACCTTCAATATAAGTTTCTTGATAAAGGATTACAATAGTATCACTCTATAATAACTCTTCCTCTCTTTTAGTCATGTAACTCTTTCTAACCTAAAAAAATAAAAATTACATTGAAGAAGAAAAGAAAATCTAAACTAAAACTCTCTCTGGAGTGGTAACCCTCTACCTTCGAGGTTACCGGTATTTATAAGAGGAAAAGGGATAATGGAAAGTGTAACGAGATAGGGGGAGCAAACGCTCCAACTGATTTGAACAAACAACCGCAGAAACACGGCTTTTGCAGCATTTTCGCGGCCAGATCCTGGCTATTGGGCCAGGATCTGGGGCCATTATTCGTCTACTTATCCTCTATCCTTTTGTCCTCTTGTTTTTTGAATTTCTGCTCTTTATTTGATGATATATCCTTTGATCTTTAGCTGAATCAATTGGGTTTTCAAGCAATCTATTTTTACTTGAATTTTAATTGGTATTTATCTTATTTGATATCCCGGTCTTCAGATAAGCTGGCTTCTAGAAACTCTGCATTAGAATCGATCCCTTTTCTTTTGAACTTTTGAATTTAATTGGATAAATCTGTCATTCTCTCTCTTTTCTTTCTTAATTACCTGCACGCCACTAGACATGAAAATACATTAAATAGCAGAGTTTTATTTAAATATAAATGGAGAAGTGTGATATATATGATATGAAAACATATAATGCACGTGTATGATCACACCCCCATACCTATCTTTAGCTCATTCTCGAGCAAAACAAAGAGAAAAGAAAACTAAACTAACCTAACATAACTCACTTTCTTAGGAATCATGGTTGCACTTAGCACGTACAACAAGTCGTTAAACCTCTAGGTTACCCCTAGAGGACGAGTTTTATCTCGTGAAAGTTTTCAGTGGATTGCAGCTGCAAAATCCATAAAAAAGAAATAAAGTGTTAATATTTTTGAAAACACATTTTGAAGGAAAAAAAATATTTGAAGTATTAATGCAAAAATTCAAGTAATCTATAAGTCATAAGATTATCAAAACATAGTTATTTCTAAACTTAGTCTCTATTTAAAAACTTATTTTCAATCAAGATAAGGATTAAAATTATATTTCTCATCTAGTTTATTATCTTACCTTAAGTCATATGCACGTTGTGACTGTGAAAATTTGACTTGAGGTTTTTCACTCTAATTCTTATGCCTTAATTTTTTTTTTTATATTTATGACGGCAATGTCCCTTAGCTCTATTTCGCTTTCTAATTTGCCCCTGTAACAAGCCTTGGTCGGTGACTCCCAAATCGGACGGTTTTAAGGCACCGAGTGAGAAAATACCTCAAGGATTTAGGACTCGAGCAAACACGGCCACAAAACTAAGGGTTCTTATTTATAAGAGCCACTTTTAGGTATGAATACTAATACTTTATGAGGCACAATTACGCAACTTAATCAGAGAATTTTTTGCATAATATTTTTTATTTTTTTTATAAGGCATAAGAATCTTTGTTTTAGAACCCTAAATGTGTAAGTATATAAAGTGTGCATATTTCATCAAAGTAAAATCAAGACTAAATTACTTTTTTAATCTTTCTTCCTAACTTCAAAATCAAATAAATAATTTTATTTTGACGAAATATAAGAAATCCTAATTACGATCCTCTTATTCCTTAAAATTAACTTAATTTCTTACAAAAATAAGTCTAAGCATTATTTTCATTTTCAAAAAGTTTTTAAAGAAAGGATTTTTTTTTAAATTAGTAAAATTAGTATGTTAGTAAATCCTCCCCCACACCTAACTCATGCATTGTCCTCAATGTATGAATGAAAATGCAATAATACATGAAAAAGGAGAAAGGGAAAGAAATTATCACCTCAAGATGGTGGTTACGGTGGTGGTCTCATTGGGCCAAGCATTTCTACCCAATTTAGATACTGTGAATTTTTATGGAACGCACCTTTTATGACCTCTTTCTTATTAACATTTTTATACTCCTCAATATGAATAGGATCATGCAAGATCCTAACATGAAATTTTTGAGGTGGTGCCCTTTTGCCTTCGAGGTTACAAATATTTATAGGAGAAAAAGGATAAGGGAGAGCGTAAGGGGATAGGGGGAGCAAACGCTCCCCCTGATTTGAACAAACAACCACAAAAATGTGGGTTTTGCCACATTTTTGCACCCAGATCTTGGCCATTGGGCCAGGGTCTGGGGGCCGTGTGTCCGTCCACTTGTCTTCTATCCTTTTATCCTCTTGATTTTTGAATTTCTGCTCTAGATTTGATGATATATCTTTTATTCTTCAGTTCAACCAATTAGGTTTTCAAATAATCCAATTTTACTTGAATTTTAATTGATATTTATCTCATCTAATACATCCGGTCTTCAAATAAGATGGCTTCTAGAAACTCTGGATTTGAATTGATCTCCTTTCTTTTGAACTTTTGGATTTAATTGGATAAATCTGTCAATCTTTCTCTTTTCTTCCATAATTATCTGCACGCCACTAGACATGAAAATATATTAAATAACAACATTTTATTTAAATATAAATGCAGAAATATGACACATATGATATGAAAACATGTAATGCACGTGTATAATCAGTTTATATTCATGATTTGTCTTCGTGATTTTTTTGATATTTATGAGCTTACATTGAATATCTATATGTTTTATGTTATGCATAAGTTAAGGGGGAGCTTTTACAAAGCTTATTTTTTAATTAATACGTATATCACTCCATGAGTTTTTTCATCTTCAAAAAGAGGGAGATTATTGGCCCAAAGGCCCATCACCCTAGTTTTGGTGATGACTACCTCATGTAGTTGTAGTACAAATGATCTTGTTATGTTTAAGTTTCAGGTATTGATCAAAGTTAGTGTTTAACTTCTTTAAGCTAATACTTGTTGGTTCAAGAGCTCAAACTTATAGAACATCAAGTACTAGGATGAATTCAAGCTTGGAGAATCAAGTTTGAATCAAGTCTTCTTGGAGAAGAAGATCTATAAGAAGACTTATGTTTAGTATATTTGAGTTTAGAATTCTTGTATAGAATTGATTTGTTTTGATTGCTCAAGCTCACACACATACACAAAGTTTAATATATTGGTTTAATTGGTTTACATTTTGTGTTTTGGTTTATAAAATGTATTTCATCAAAAACATGTTCATAAAACTTTGTTTGTCTATTAGAGTTTCCATACACTATTGAGCTTCAAATATTTTTGAACAACTTGTTTTTGTATTCATAAGAGTTTTAAAAAAATATGATTTTTTATTTACAAGTTTAGCATTTGAAAAATATATTTTATTTCAAGAAATATATTTTTAATTATCAAAAACATGTCTATATTATTTTATATGTGTATTGGATCCATACACAGTGGAGTCCAATCAAGTTTAAACAACCTGTTTTTGTATTTATGAATTTTTGGAAAAGCTAGTTTTCACTTAAAAGTTCGATTTTTCAAAAATACGGTTTTGCTTTCAAGATTGAATTTTTTATACCTCAAAAATAGTTTACATATTTGTAACATATTAGGATTTTTTATCACACATATTTGTACTTTATTGTATTTACATGAACTTATTTTTGTGAAATTTATTGGAATTTAATTGAATTAGATTGGATTTGAAATGTTTATCTTAAATGTCAAAATTGTTTAGGGCTGAGCCGGTCGACTAACGGCAGAGCTCATTTGGTCCGCCAGTTAACCGAACGATCAACTGACTTGCACAGAACGTGCATAGCCTATAAGTCCCATAGCTCGGTCGACGGATCGGTCGACTGACAGTAGAGGTTGGCCGACCGATTGGTTGACTGTCCAACTCTATAGAGCTCTCGGTTGGTTTCGGTCGACCGACTGGTCGACCCACCAGAGAGCATGGCTTTCTGTTGTTGGGCTCGACCGAAAACCCCAATGGTTAATAATATGACCATTGGGCGGTGACTGGCCAGTCGATCGCAGAGCCAATCTGGCTTGGGTTTGACCCCTAACGACTAGTTTTTGTTTTGACCTATATAAATGGGTTTTGGGCCATTTTTAAAAGCAATTTTTTCCACATTCAACAGAGCTTTTAAGCAAAATTTTTCAAAATTTTTCATGTTCCAAATCCATATCTCTATTGTGTTTTAAATTTGTGGAAAATCAAAGAGAACAAGTTTTGGGAAATTCATTTGTTGTTTTTCAAGTTTCTATATCTTTCAAGAAGTTTTTTTCAAGTGTTTTCTTTTGTGTTTTACTTCCAAAATCTTTGTTTTGTTAGAAACCTGAGCTCCCTAAAATCTTGTATTGTGAGAGGTGTTGTGTTCTTTGTGGTCACTGATGTTGCAAATTGCAAGTGCACCAATCGTTTACAAGTAATAAAGTGATAGAGTAGAGTATCGAACCCGGGAGGATTGTTATCTAATTAAGTACCAATGGTATATTAACTCAAAGTTTTATTTGAAGGAAAGATATAAATTTGAAAGTGAAAATAAACATGAAAGATGTCGGCTTTGGATAAAATTCACTAGGGCAATTGATTTCAATAACTAAGAATCTGAATTAACAAGTTGATTTTACTAGTAACTACATACTACTCATGTTAATAATTGAAAGTCCCTATCTTAATAAATATTCTCTCTCGAGCAACATTAATTCTAATCTCTAATACAAGAACCTACAATTTTTCAATCCAGTAGATTTACAAATTAGAGGAAGCATTAAGCATGTTGGATCTTTCGATAAGATTGCACAACTTTTATGTCCCAACTTATCAAGTTGTGATTTCTATTCTTATGAAGTATTGCTAAATTATCTTCTCTCATTCTCAAATCTAGCCATTTATATAATTGTTCGCATCAATTAATAACATAAAGAACGAGAATAAAAACTTAAAATGCATAGAATCTAACATGAAGAATGGAGTAGTAACATAGAACTAACACAAAACAACAAGATTAAATCTTCATAATAATTGCCTACATCAACGCGCTAGCTATGGAGATTTAGTTTATGATAAAGAAATTGCAAAGCGAAGCAATAAACATGATTTTTATCTTCATATAGTAAATTAAAGAGAGAGAGAAAGGATAACACTAATTTCAGGATCACGTTTAATTATTAGTTGCCGCTTCTCATCTGATGCGAAGTATGACAAATAGGATTTTTCCCATTCCTGATTTACACTATGAAATGAAGGGACAAGTTACACTAACATAGAAATGGATATCCATCACCATAAGCCATCAATGGCACTTGTAAGAGCAAGGTAACTTCGAGACTATCGGAGTCATTTGGATTCACAAACACAGAAGAGGGAAGAAAACAAAAACAAGAATAGAAAAGAAAAGAAAATTTCTATTCGATTCAAATAACAATAAAAGAAAAGATTACTTATACCGGTGTCACCCTCAGTACAAGCTTGTTATCATTCCTCCATGAAAATCTCCTTTCCTCTCAGTTACATAAAAAAAATAAAAATTAAATAAAAGAAAATAAAAAAACCTAAGTTACAAACTATAAAATAGCCTAAATTCTACTCTCTGCTTGGTCGTTCTCCCTGGTCTCTGAAAAACCCAGTATTTATAGACAAAACCCAATGGGGAGGGGTGTACGAAGATAGGGGGAGCAAACGCTCCCCCAACAGAATCCAAATGGCCACGGCCAGGTGGCCACACCCAGGGGGGTACACCTCTTGGTTTTGAGATTTAATTTTATCTGGTAGTGAAATTCCCGTTTCAGCTCCTGGATTTGACGAAACGGCCTTTGATCTTTAGCTTTAACCAATTGATTTGTAGAGATTCATTTTAACTGGTCTTCAACCGATCTCATTTGCCCGGATCTGCCTTGATTTTTTTATTTCAAATTAATTCTGAATTAAATCAGAATTTTGATGGGCTTTTGAGCTCGTTTCTCTTTCCTTTCTTTTAGCAATGAGCCTGCATATAAATTAGACAATAATTATGATAAAAAACTGAGTTTATTATATAATAACTATGAGAATCTGATAATAATTATGTGATATCAACGACCGATCACTTCTTCTAAAGCACCAAAATTTCTTCTCCAAAAGCCAGAATTGTATATAAGACAGAGAGGAACTAAAACATAAATTACAAAGCTTCTTTCTATTTTTTGTTGATGAGATTCTCTTCCAGATTACAAGAGATTACAACACTTTATATAGATGTCAAAGCCAATTACAATCAGGAACACATTAGGACTTCTACTCATACTTCAATTTGGTGTGAGAATTCAATCCTGATCTGCAGACAGCTATCGTTGATTGCTGAAGACAACTTAACATACTGCCGATTTAAGAAACATTGTCAATAGAAGAATTGAGAGCTATTTAAGTCCTCTTTCCATAGCATCTTGAATCATCAAAATTGCATACCTGTAGCGAAAGTTATGATCAAAATAGTAAAAGGAATCTAGTCTGAATCCGCGTCTGAAACAGATTTCTGCTCTCTATTGAATAATATTCGGCTGTGTGGCCGAAAATTCAGCTGCCCAGCCGAATTTTTGCTTGTTTGGAATTCAAACTCTGATAGATGCTATCTCATATTTTATAGACTCTTTTGACAAGTCTATTATGTTTCTCGATGTCGGGATTTTGAAATATGTTACTGCAATCATCTCTTTAACGTCAATTTTCTGCTTTTTATCTCTTTTGCTCTTTGACCTAACTTCTGCATAAACATAAACAAAAACACCCATGCAGTATTAAATGTGTAACAAAGAGGTATAAAAGTGATACAAAATATACATGATAATCACAATTATCACACCTTCATACCTAATTTTTCCTAGTCCTCGAGCAAAATCTTAATTTAAAAAGAAAAAACTAAAAATTCTAAAAATAAAATAAAAAATCCTAACTCACTTTTGTAAGAATCATACTTGCATTTAGCACATGCACCAAGTTGTTAAACTCCTAGGTTACCCTTAATGGACGAGTGTTCTCTCATGAGGGTTTGCATTAAATATACCCAACAAATTCACAAAATTCAGAGAAAAGAATATAAAGAGATTAAGGAATAGGATAAAAAAATAAGAATAACTGAAAAATAAAGAAAGAGAAAAATAAGAAGAAAGAAAAAAATATTTTTAATCAATAAGCATCATAAGAAAATAAGTTCAATAGTTTCCGTAAGTATTCTTCTTCAAGTTCAATCTCCTATCAAGAAATTCTATCATCTTACCTAGAGATTTCAAATTTTAGCATATATTACCATTCTTCCTAGGTTTTTCGATCTTATGCATCTTTGTGAACGTGTGATAACTCTTAATTTGGGATTTTGATTCAAACTTTCCACACTTAAACTTTTTTTTAACAATATAGAAGTTTTGAAGTATTACCACTTTGTTGCCCTTTAAGCACTTTTTTTCTTTTTTTAATACATATAACTCATCTAACTCTCTTTCCCGTAAATACTAAGGCTTCTTGAGACAAAAAAACCTAACTAATTTATCATTAAACTTGTTAATACATATAATTTTAACTTTTTTTCAACTTACCTAACTATCTTTCATGTAAAACTAAGGCTTCTTGAGGCCAAAGTATCTAGTTAATCAATAATTAAGTTTTTCTTCTTCTTTTCAAGTATTAAGTAATCCTCATTATCTTAAACTTAAAGTAATGTGTAAGTGTAGATAAGATGCATATTCACATAGACAAATTCTACTTGGCATTTAATCTTCAGATTTTTCATCTCTTCTCAAAAAATTAAAGAATCTATGTATCCCTATCCAATTCAAACTATATGATCACTAAATCCCTTAAAACTAGATAAACTTATAGAATTTTAAAAGTTTTTTAGTTAGAAAAAGAAAAAGAAAAAGAAAATCTAGAAAAAATCCTAAAAAGAAAGAAATAAAAAATAAAACAAATTCTAAACTAAAAATAAAGAAAAAGTAAAATAAAAAAAAATCCTGGACTCCTCCCCCATACCTAACCTTGACATATCCTTATGTAGTACAAGATGAATCCAAATCACATGTAAAATAGCAAATAATTATTACTCCAAAAAATCAACGTATGCTGATTGAAACTTGAAAAAACAATAAAAAATCATGCATATTAATTTGCAGGAAAGAGTCATGTTCATAAATAACCCATTGGAGAAATACTTATTTGAAAAAAAATTTGAACTTTTAATTCTGAAATTGTTCAGCTACGTAGCTATAAATTCAGCTACCCAGTCGTACTTTTGACTCTTTTGATCCTCAAATTTTATGACTACTTTATTTCATCAAATTGGTTCATCTTGTAGTTCTATTTCTAATTTAAAACTCTAGTTCTGAGTTAGGGTACTGATCGAGCTAAACTTGCACAGAAAAATATAGAATTTTTAGAACACTGCAAGGTTCTCAATTCTACCGCTATACCAAGTGGCTATGCAGGTAAGGAGGAACTGCGATGGAAGCTTTGTGTAAGTTTTTTTTTTAAGTTTACAAAAATGAGTTTAAAAGTTCTTCTCAGTTTTAGTAAAAGAAAACAAATAAAGTTAGGTTAAGTCAAGAGAAAGATGGCAGAAGAAGAGATGGTGTTGTTATTGTTTTATTTACAAAAGAAAAGAAAAAACTAAATAAAGAGGAGAATGTTAGTTGGAGTGGAATTCTAAACTAATGAATGAGAAGAAATAAAAAGAATACTTAGCTCTATCGTTGCATCATAATGAAGATTTACTTCAGCGTGAAATAAAGTAAGCAGATAGAAAGAGTAACTTGAACGCAGTGCTTAGCTAGTACGATGAAGAAAAGTAAAAACTCCATTAATGTCATTTCAATACAGTTCTTTCTTAAAGAAGGATTACATTAGTGTCGCTCAAATTACAATTTTTCTTTTTTTCTTCTCCTCTCATGTGACTCTCTCTAACTTAAAATAAAATAAAAATTACATTAAAAAAAGAAAATAAAAATTAAACCAAGCTAAACTAAAGCTCTCTGCTGCCGTTCCTCCCCTGCCTTCTGAAGTTACAGGTATTTATAGAAAAAAGGGATAATGGATAGAGTAAGGAGAGAGGGGGAGCAAATGCTCCCCCTGATTTAAAAGGACAGTCATGGAAATGTGGCTTGGGTCGTGTTTCCGCAGCCAAATCCTGGCCATAGGACCAGGGTCTGGGGGATCTCCTTCGTAAATTTCTTCTTTTTCTTTTTATCTGCTTGGAATTTCAGATTATGCTCTGGATTTGACGATATATCCTTTTATCTTCAATGGAATCGATTGGGTCTTAAAAAATCTGTTTTTCTTTTGAATTTTGATTGTATTATCTTATCTAATATATTTAGTTTTCATATAAGATAGCTTTTAGAACTTCTGGATTTGAATCGATCCTTGTTGATTTGCTTTATCTTCAGTTGATGATTTAAATCCTCTTAAGAATCTGATTTAATTGGCTAAGATTTATGCTTATCTTCTTTATACCATATCCTGCACGAATTTAGATATTAAGACAAGTGAGTTGCAGGAATTATTACAGAATAATGTAGTAATGTAGTAACAATGATGCAATATATGTGTCCTAACACACTCCCACACCTATCTTTTGCTCGTTCTCGAGCAAAACAAAGAGAAAAGAAAAACTAATTGACCTAACCTAACTCACTTTCGTAGGAATCACGGTTGCACTTAGCATGTGCAATAAGTCGTTAAACCTCTAAGCTAACCCTAGACGACGAGTTTTGTTTCATGAGGGTTTTCAGTGGATTACACCCACAAAATCCATAAAAAAAATAAATTGTTAGTATTTTTGAAAATGCATATTGAAGGAAAAAAATATTTGAAGTGTTAATGTAAAAATTCAAGTAATCTATAAGTCATAGGATTATCAAAACTTAATCATTCCTAAACTTAGTCTCTATTCAAAAATTTATTTTCAATCAAGGTAAAGATTAAAATTGTATTTTTCATTTATTCTATTATTTTATCCTAAGTCATAAGCATCTTATGACCATAAAAATTTGACTCGGGATTCTTCAACTCTAACTCTTATGCTTTTTCTTTGTTACATTTATGACGGTAATATCCCTTAGCTTTATTAGGCTTTCTATTTCACCAATGTAACGAGCCTTAGTCGATGACTCCCAGACCGGATAGTTTTAGGGCATCGGGTGAGAAAATACCCCAAGGACTTAGGACTCGAGCAAACAAGGTCACAAAACTAAGAATTTTTATTTATGTATACCACTTTTAGGTATGAATACTTATGCTTTTTGAGGCACAATACCCAGCTTAATCAGAGGATTTTTTATATAATAATTTTTTTTATATAAGACATAAGAATCTTTATTTTAGAACCCTAAGTGTGAATGTATAAAGTATGCATATTTCATCAAGGTATAAATCAATTAAATTACTTTTTTAACCTTTCTTCCTGGCCTCAAAATCAAACAAATAATTTTATTTTGACCAAGTATAAGAAATCCTAATTATCATCCTCTTATTCCTTAAAATTAACTTAATTTCTTACAAAAATAAGTCAAAGTATTATTTTCCTTTTCAAAAAGTTTTAAAGAAAAGATTATATATATGTATATTAGTAAAAACCTAAATTAGTATGTTAGTAGACCCTCCCCCATACCTAAATCATGCATTGTCCTCAATGTATGAATGAAATGTAAAAATACATGAAAAAGGTGATAGGAAAGGAAAATTGTCACCTCAATGTGGTGGTTCCAGGGTCTCATTGGACCAAACATTTCTGCCCAATCTAGATACTGTGGAGTTTTATGGAATCCACCTTTCATGACCTTTTTCCTATTAATATTTTTATACTCCCCAATATGAATAGGATCATGCAAGATCCTAGCACGAGATTTTTTTCCAGTTATATGATCAATCTTGGGATATGTCATGGAGTCATATTGACCTAAACTTTGGTCCAACAATAGAATTTGGTTTTGTGGAATGGGTGATTTGGACTCAACAATGAAAAAAATGAGAACCGATACTAACTCGAAAACAAAACTCAAATCAAGTTTAGATTCGATAGTCAGAGTTGGTTCATGAGTTTGGTCCAAATCATAGGATTGAAGTTAACATTCACCCAACAATGGAACGCAACTATCCATGTTCAAACTCTATAGGGACAGGAATCAGTGTTGGCTCCGGAATTGGGTTCTATTCTGGTAAGGATACAAGAGTCAACATTTATTCGAAAAGTGAACTGAATTACAACACTGTAAATCAGTGTCACATTCATCTTCAAGTTTAATCTCATTGAAATGTGATCGTACACATATTTTGCATTCTTTTTATTACACTCCTACATTTATCGTGTAATAAATCTGCTAATTTCTTTGTATTAAATGTCTATTTTGTAGAAGATAATAATGAAGAGAAAGAGGATTAAACCAAATAAATACCAGTTAAAATCAGATTTAACTGGATCTATTTGGTTAGCTGAGGATGATCCCAGATCTAGTTAGAACAAATCAAGGATTGGGGCAAATGTTCAGCTGAAGATCAGAGCAAATCAGAAAGATAACACCAAATGAAAACCAGTAAAATTCAGATTTCTATAAATCCATTTTGGTTAGCTAAAGATCAATCGAGGATAATATCAAATACAGAGAGATAAATGGATAGAGAGAAGATCAACGGATGAGATGAAGCAAGTTTGACTCAGATTCTGACTGGATATGTTTCAGTATTTGAATCATAACTTTCGCTACTGAATCTCAAATCTGATGATTCAAGATGATCCAGAAAGAGAACTTATAGAGCTACAATTCTTATATTGATCACTATTTCTAATTCTGTCATTTAATAAGTGATATTCAGTAATAAACACGCCAATAAACTGCAGATCAGAACTGAATATCCACATCAAATCAAGTTTGGAGATAAGGGAGGATTCAATTCAAAAATAGCCCAGCTTTCCCTATCTTCATACTCCTCTAACCTCTGCATTTCTTCTATAAATACCTGCAATCTCAAAGGCAAGGAAAAACGACCATGTAGAGATAGAATTTAGTCCACTTTTCCATTTTTTAGTGTAGGTTTTTGTTTTTCTTTTCATGTAATTTTTAGTTTTAATTTATGTAACTGAGAGGAGAAACGAGTTTCATGGAGGAAGGAGATCAAGCTTGTACTGAGGGTGGCACCGGTGTAAGTAAGTCTTTTCTTTCATTGTTATTAGAATCGAATCGAAGTTTCTTTTTCTTCTTTACTCTTGTTTTCATTTACTCTCCTATGATGTTTTTGTAATCCAAGTGAATCCCATAGCCTTCGAGACTGCTTCGCCATTGCAAGTGCCCTTGATGGCCAATGGTGATGAATAACCATTCTTTGTTAGTTTAGCTCGCCCTTTTATTCGTAGTGTAGATCGAGAATGGGGAAGATCATATACGCCATGCTTGATTGCCTTCAAAGACAAGGTAAGTCGTCGCAACGGATCTAAGGTATATGAGCACTGAAGAGGTAAGTAATTTTTAGGTTATCTTTCTTTTCTTTTATTCTTTAGTTTCAATATCACAAGCTCCAATCATCTTTATCACACTTTTCAATTTCTTTGCATATAATCTATTTTTCATTTTTCCATCTTCTTAATCTACCACTTTATTTCTAACTTCACTTTTCCCTAATTTTTCTTTTTTCTTTTAAAGAACTAAAGAAGAACTTTAATCATACTTTGTATCATAAAAGAAGACTTACTAAAAAGCTTCCATCGCTAGTCCCTCCTTGTGGATCACGACCCGCATAGCCACTTGCTATTGCGGTAGAATTGAGTAACTTGTACTTTTCATTCTTAGTTCTGAAATTCGGTATCTTGTGTGCAGGTTTCAAGCTCAATCAAAATTTTGGCGCCGTTGCCGGGGAAGGACGGTAAGTATTCCTTTTAAAGTTTACATTTTTGGTTAACTTTCTTCTTTGTTTTTTGTACAGATTTAACAACAAGGAATTCTTGCTGCAGTGGACACATAAGTGGCCTTGGACTCTGCTCAAAAAGCAGAGCCAAGAAGCCCTCAGATTTGCTACAATTCTGTGGCAAACTGAGTGAACTACTAACCTGTATTTTCTGCAGGTTGGCTGAATTGCGTAGTTTAAATATCTGTAGCATTTATCTCCTTGTTTGACTCACTGTATATATATTTTTAACCTCAACAGTAAAATGATGATTGTAAATGCTAAAAAATGACTTAGACTTTGCATTTAGGCACGTGTCTATTTCATTACATTTTCTATTTACTGTTGAAGAGTGCTGGAGCAAAGGTACGTGCGCATAGCATCTAGTATAAGAACACTTTTGGATTGTTTACATTGCTTAAGTGTTGCTTTTCTTGTACACTGCACTAAATTGATCTAAGGGCTTGTCCTATAAACAAGATAAGGTGGGGAAGTCATTACCCTCCCTTAGCCCACAAACAATCTCCTTACTCACTAACCCAAGACTAACTAAAAATGAGTAGACGTTGGCCCTAGGGACATCTCGGACTCAATTAGGAGATTATCCTAAGGGGAAAGGTGTTGGAATTTGACTACTGCCAAATCAGTGTCTAGGAAGGGGATTAAGGGCCGAAAGCCCGAAGGTTGGTGGTTACTTAATTAAGGAACGCCTTTGATGGATAACCTCCCACCAATCTTACCCTAACCTGGCTGATTAGCTTGTGGTCAAAGTCTGCATTATACCTCCTATGGACAGTCTAACCAGTTAGGAGTCATCTAGGTCAAAGGTCTACCCTAACTTAGGTTAGAATTTTTTTTTTGGCTTATTTATTTGTTTTTTTTCTTTGTTTGTGTTTTATTGTGTGATATGGCTTATAACAACAAATTTTCCAATTTTAATGGTAATCCATATTACACACCAGCCTCTTTTTCAGATATTACCAACCCGGCATATCATAACTTTAACCAACCTAGTGTGTCGGATTGGTCTTATCCGAATCAATTTAACCCATGCCCCCAATCTTATAACTATAATTTCCAGAATAATTTCAACTCTTCATAGAGTCAGTGGGGATTCACCTCCCCTGAGTCTAATTTTCAACCAACTTGTCTACCTTATCCACCTTGTCCACAATATTTTCAAGATTCATACTCAGTTCCACCAGTCTAAAATAGAAAACCATCAATTTTGGAAATGAGTATGCGTGAGTCCAAACAACAATCACAAAATCTGATGGACTCACAATTTTACCACCAATTCCAAAACAAAACTTCATCGTTTCAAGACTAATCGCAACAAAACGATGAACCTATCAAGTATGAAAAGATGCTTGAAGCCATGACTCAGGCTCAAACGCTCGTAATCATGACATAGATATGTTGGTCCAAACTCTACGTTCTCACCGTTTGGCCAGTTCTGATGTCGTTAACCATTCTGTTAGAGCTGAAGAGTCATGTTGTTTTAGAAAACAAGGTTCCATTTCAGCACAATCATTTGAACTTGCCCAAACTCCAAATTTTGAAAATAATATTGACAGTTTGGCAAGTTATTCCTTTCCTGAAATAGAACTTGAGAATGAATATGATCCTGAACCTCAACTTAGTGATTCAATTCTACTTCCTGATTCGATAATGACTCCGTGTCTTCACCTGATTTCAATCTTTTTCCCAAGTCAACATTGGATCCTGTGCCAATTCATCATGAAATTGAATCACCCATCTTTGATGATCATCATATTGAACTTGACCAATTTCACACTTTTGAAAGTCCTATTGACAAATTGACAAGTTCTCATTTTATGAAATTGAACTCAATAAGAAATGTGACCTAGATTCTCAAATTTGTGATCCAGTTCAAATTCCCGAATCAATATTGACTCCTGTTTTGTTACCCGACTTGAGTAATATTTTAGAGTCAGTTTTGATTCCCACACCTGTCATTATTGAACTTGAATCATGAATATTAAGTCACATTCCATTGTGGGAAACTGAATGTGGACTTGAGTTTTAACTTCTTGATTTGGACCCACTTCCTGAGCTAATCTCGACTCCTGAACCTTTACTTGACTTAAGTCACTTTCCTGAGTCGGTATTAGTTCCAGTACTTCCTGAGTCCAAGTCAATCATTCTATCTTTTCACACTCCATTTTGGGACAAGGCGGTCGACAAAATTGACTCCAAAATTAATTATAGAATTTGAAAATTAGATGGGGTTAAATTTTTAATAAAAACGTTCATATATACATCATTTTAGTTGGTTATATAAAAGAGATTTTTGGTGGGTTCTTCCGAACTCCACGAAAAGACGATTGGGCCGCATTTCGTGAACCAATCAGACCACCACCGGAACCACCACCTTAAGATAATATTTCCTTCCCTTTCTTCTTTTTCATGCATCTATGCATTAATTCATACATTGAGGACAATGCATGAGATAGGTGTGGGGGAGGGTTCTAACATAACCTAGGTTTTTCTTTTTATTAAAAAAATGTAACATTTTCTTTATTTTTAAAAACTTTTTGAAAATAGAAACAATATTTTGACATATTTTTTGTAAGAAATTAAGTCAATTTTAAGGAATAGGAAAATCGCAATTAGGATTTCTTAAACTTAGTCAAAATAAGATTATTTGTTTGATTTTTAGGGTTAAGAAGATAATTTGTCAAAGTAATTTAGTCTTGATCTTTACCTTGATGAAATATGCACACTTCTACACTTACACACTTAGGGTTCAAAAACAAAGATTCTTATGCCTTATATATATAAAAAAAGAAAAAAAGAAAAAAATATATCTATGAAAGATGAACAAATCTATTATTGATTAGCTAGGTACTTTGGCCTAAGGAAGCCTTAGTATTTATGCAAAAGATGATTAGATAAGTTTGAGAAAAATATATATATAAAAATCCTCTGATTAAGCTGGGTATTTGTGCCTAATAAAGCATAAGTATTCACGCCTAAAAGGGTTCATATAATAAAATCCTTAATTTTGTGGTCTTATTTACTCGAGTCCTTAAGTCCTTGGGGTGTTTTCTCACCCGGTTCCCTAAGACCGTTAGTTTGGGAGTCATCGATTAAAGGCTCGTTACATGGGCAGATTAGAAAGCCTAATAGAACTAAAGAATAATACCACAAATATATATATATATATATATATATATATATATATATATATATATATATATATATATATATATATATATATATATATATATAAGGCATAAGAGTTAGAGTTAATGAACCCTTAGTCAAAATTTTCACGGTCACAAGGTGCATATGACTTAATAGACTAGATGAGAAGTATAATTTGACTCCTTACTTTGATTGATAACAAATTTTTGAATAGAGACTATGTTTAGGAATGAAAAATTAAGTTTTCCTATAACTTATAGATTACTTAAATCTTACAATTATATTTCAAATATTTTTCTCTTTCAAAATACTTTTCGAAAATACTAACTCTTTGTTTCTCTTTCTTTTTAGATTTTGTGGGTGTAATCCACTGAAAACCCTCACGAGACAAAACTCGTCCTCTAGGGGTAACCTAGAGGTTTAATGGCTTGTTGCACAAACTCAGTGCAATCGCGTGACCTGCGAAAGTGGTCTAATAATCTTTAGTTTGGTTTTGTTGTTTTGCTCGAGGACGAGCAAAAGATAGGTGTGGGCGTGTGATCGTACACATATTTTGCATTTTTTTATTACACTCCTACGTTTATCGTGTAATAAATCTGCTAATTTTTTTGTCTTAAATGTCTATTTTGTAGAAGATAATAATGAAGAGAAAGAGGATTAAACCAAATAAATACCAGTTAAAATCAGATTTAACTAGATCTATTTGGTTAGCTGAGGATGATCCCAGATCTAGTTAGAACAAATCAAGGATTGGGCAAATGTTCAGCTGAACATCGGAGCAAATCAGAAAGATAACACTAAATCGAAACCAGTAAAATTCAGATTTCTATAAATCTATTTTGGTTAGCTAAAGATCAATCGAGTATAATATCAAATACAGAGAGATAAATGGATAGAGAGAAGATCAACGGATGAGATGAAGCAAGTTTGACTCAGATTCTGATTGGATACATTTCAGTATTTGAATCATAACTTTCTCTACCGAATCTCAAATCTGATGATTCAAGATGATCCAGAAAGAGAACGTACAGAGCTACAATTCTTATGTTGATCATTATTTCGAATTCTATCATTTGATAAGTGATATTCAGTAATAAACATGCCAACAAACTGCAGATCAGAACTGAATATCCACATCAAATCAAGTTTGGAGATAAGGAAGGATTCAATTCAGAAATAGCCTAGCTTTCTGATCGTACACATATTTTGCATTCTTTTCATTACACTCCTACATTTATCGTGTAATAAATCTGCTAATTTCTTTGTCTTAAATGTCTATTTTGTAGAAGATAATAATGAAGAGAAAGAGGATTAAATCAAATAAATACCAGTTAAAATCAGATTTAACTGGATCTATTTGGTTAGCTGAGGATGATCCCAGATCTAGTTAGAACAAATCAAGAATTGGGGTAAATGTTCAGCTGAAGATCAGAGCAAATCAGAAAGATAACACGAAATGAAAACCAGTAAAATTCAGATTTCTATAAATCCATTTTGGTTAGCTAAAGATCAACCAAGGATAATATCAAATACAGAGAGATAAATGGATAGAGAGAAGATCACGGATGAGATGAAGCAAGTTTGACTCAGATTCTGACTGGATACATTTTAGTATTGGAATCATAACATTCGCTATCAAATCTTAAATCTGGTGATTCAAGATGATCTAGAAAGCAGACTTACAGGGTTACAACTCTTATGTTGATCACTATTTCTAATTCTGTCATTTGATAAGTGATATTCAGCAATCAACACGCCAACAAACTGCAAATCAGAACTGAATATTCACATCAAATCAAGTTTGGAGATAAGGGGAGGATTCAAATTCAGAAATCGCCAGCCTTCCCTATCTTCATACTCCTCTAACCTCTGTATTTCTTCTATAAATACCTGCAATCTCAGAGGCAAAAGTGGGACGACCAAGCGGAGAATAGAACTTAGGATAATTTATAGTTTGTAACTTAGGTTTTTAATTTTTTTTTATGTAATTTTCACTTTTCTTTATGTAACTGAGAGGACAGACAAGTTTCATGGAGGAAGGAGATCAAGCTTGTACTGAGGGTGACACCGGTGTAACTAAGTATTTTCTTTCATTGTTATTTGAATTGAATCAAAGTTTCTTTTTCTTTCTTTACTCTTATTTTCTTTACTCTCCTCTAATGTGTTGCAATCCAAGAGAATCCGATAGCCTTGAGACTGCTTAGCCGTTGTAAGTGCCCTTGATGGCCTATGGTGATGAACAACCCTTCTCTTGCTAGTATAGTTTGCCCTTTTATTCGTAGTGTAGATCGAGAATGGGGAAGATCCTATACGCCATGCTTGATTGCCTTCAAAGACAAGGTAAGTCGTCGCAACGGATCCAAGGTATATGAGCACTGAAGAGGTAAGTATTTTTAGGTTGTCTTTCTTTTCTTTTATTCTTTAGTTTCAATATCACAATCTCCAACCATTTTTATCACCCTTTTCAATTTCTTTGTATATAATCCATTTTTCATTTTCCCACCTTCTCAATCTACCGCTTTCTTTTCAACTCAACTTTAACTCAATTTTTCCTTCTTCTTTACAAGAACTAAAAGAAGAATTTTAACCAAACTTTATATCTTAAAAGAAGACTTACTAAAAAAGCTTCCATCGCTAGTCCCTCCTTGTGGATCACGACACGCATAGCCACTTGCTATTATGGTAGAATTGAGTAACTTGCACTTTTCATTCTTAGTTCTGAAATTCGGTATTTTGTGTGTAGGTAGAACCTCAATCAAATTTTGGCGCCGTTGCCGGGGAGGGACGGTAAGTAATTCTCTTTAAAGTTTACATTTTTGGTTAACTTTCTTCTTTGTTTTTTGTACAGATTTAACAACAAGAATTCTTGCTGCAGTGGACACATAAGTGGCCTTGGACTCTGCTCAAGAAAGCAGAGCCAAGAAGCTATCAGATTTGCTACAGTCTTGTGACAAACTGAGTGAACTACTAACCTATATTTTCTGCAGGTTGGCTGAATTGCGTAGTTTAAATATCTGTAGCATTTATTTCCTTGTTTGTCTCACTGTATTTACTTTCTAACCTCAACAGTAAAATGATGATTGTAAATGCTAAAAAATGATTTAACCTTTGCATTTAGGCACATGTCTATTTCATTAAATTTTCTATTACTGTTGAAGAGTGCTGGAGCAAAGGTACGTGTGCATAGCATCTAGTATAAGAACACTTTTGGATTGTTTACATTGCTTAAGTGTTGCTTTTCTTGTACACTGCACTAAATCAATCTTAAGGGCATGTCCTATGAACAAGATAAGGTGGGGAAGTCATTACCCTCCCTTAGCCCACAAACAATCTCCTCACTCACTAACCCAAGCCTAACTAAAAATGAGTAGACGTTGGCCCTAGGGACATCTCAGACTCAATTAGGAGATTATCCTAAGGGGAAAGTTGTTGGAATTTGACTCCTGCCAAATCAGTTTCTAGGAAGGGATTAAGGGCCGAAATCCCAAAGGTTGGTTGTTACTTAATTAAGGAACGCCTTTGACGGATAACCTCCCACCAATCTTGCCCTAATCTGGCTGATTAGCTTGTGGTCAAAGTCTGCATTATACCTCCTATGGACAGTCTAACCAGTTAGGAGTCGTCTAGGTCAAAGGTCTACCCTAACTTAGGTTAGAATTTTTTTTTTGGCTTATTTATTTGTTTTTTTTCTTTGTTTGTGTTTTATTGTGTGATATGGCTTATAACAACAATTTTTTCAATTTTAATGGTAATCCATATTACACACCAACCTCTTTTTCGGATATTACCAACCCGGCATATCATAACTTTAACCAACCTAGTGTGCCGGATTGGTCTTATCTGAATCAATATAACCCATGCCCCTAATCTTATAACCATAATTTTCACTCTTCACAGAGTCAGTGGGGATTCACCTCCCCCGAGTCCAATTTTCAACCAACTTGCCCTCCTTATCCACCTTGTCCACAATATTTCCAAGATTCATACTCAGTTCCACCAGTCCAAAATAGAAAATCATCAATTTTGGAAATGAGTATGCGTGAGTCCAAACAACAATCACAAAATCTAATGGACTCATAATTTTACCACCAATTCCAAAACAACACTTCATCTTTTCAAGACCAATCGCAACAAAACATAAACCTATCAACTATGTAAAGATGCTTGAAGCCATGACTCAGGCTCAAAACGCTCGTAATCATGACATAGATATGATGGTCCAAACTCTACGTTCTCACTGTTTGGCCAGTTCTGATGTCGTTAACCATTCTGTTAGAGCTGAAGAGTCATGTTATTTTGGAAAACAAGGTTCCATTTCAGAACAATTATTTGAACTTGCCCAAACTCTAAATTTTGAAAATGATATTGACAGTTTGGCAAGTTATTCCTTTCATGAAATAGAACTTGAGAATGAATATGATCCTGAACCTCAACTTAGTGATTCAATTCTACTTCCTGATTCAATAATGACTCCGGTGTCTTCACCTGATTTCAATCTTTTTCCCGAGTCAACATTGGAACATGTGCCAATTCATCATGAAATTGAATCACCCATCTTTGATGATCATCATATTGAACTTGACCAATTTCACACTTTTGAAAGTCTTATTGACAAATTAGCAAGTTCTCATTTTTATGAAATTGAACTCAATGAGAAATGTGACCTAGATTCTCAAATTTGTGATCCAGTTCAAATTTTCGAATCAATATTGACTTCTGTTTTGTTACACGACTTGAGTAATATTTTAGAGTCAGTTTTGATTCCCACACCTGTCATTCTTGAACTTGAATCACCAATATTAAGTCACATTCCATTGTGGGAAACTGAATGTGGACTTGAGTTTTAACTTCCTAATTTGGACCCATTTTCTGAGCCAATCTCGACTCCTGAACTTTTACTTGACTTAAGTCACTTTCCTGAGTCGGTATTAGTTCCAGTACTTCCTGAGTCCAAGTCAATCATTCTATCTTTTCGCACTCCATTTTGGGACAAGGCGGTTGACAAAATTGACTCCGAAATTAATTATGAAATTTGGAAATTAGATGGGGTTAAATTTTTAATAAAAACCGTTCATATATACATCATTTTAGTGGGTTATATAAGAGAGATTTCTGATGGGTTGTTTTGAACTCCACGAAAAGTCGATTGGGCTGCATTTCGTGGACCAATCAGACCACCACTTGAACCACCACCTTAAGGTAGTATTTTCCTTCCCTTTCTTCTTTTTCATGTATACATGCATTAATTCATACATTAAGGACAATGCATGAGATAGGTGTGGGGGAGGGTTCTAACATAACTTAGGTTTTTCTTTTTATTAAAATTTTTTTTAACATTTTCTTTACTTTTAAAAACTTTTTGAAAATAGAAACAATATTTTGACATATTTTTTGTAAGAAATTAAGTCAATTTTAAGGAATAGGAAAATCAAAATTAGGATTTCTTAAACTTTGTCAAAATAAGATTATTTGTTTGATTTTTAGGGTTAGGAAGATAATTTGTCAAAGTAATTTAGTCTTGATTTTTACCTTAATGAAATATGCACACTTCATACACTTACACACTTAGGGTTCAAAAACAAAGATTCTTATGCCTTATGAAAAAATAAAAAAAAAAAAGAAAAAATATATAAAAGATAAACAAATCTAATTATTGATTAGCTAGGTGCTTTGGCCTAAGCAAGTCTTAGTATTTATGCGAAAGATGATTAGATATGTTTAAAAAAATATATATATTATAAAAATTCTCTGATTAAGCTGGGTATTTGTGCCTAATAAAGCATAAGTATTCACGCCTAAAAGTGGTTCATATAATAAAATCCTTAGTTTTGTGGCCTTGTTTGCTCGAGTTCTTAAGTCCTTGGGGTGTTTTCTCACCCGGTGCCCTAAGGCCGTTTGGTTTGGGAGTCATCGATTAAAGGCTCGTTACATGGGCAAAGCCTAATAGAACTAAGGAATAATACCACCAAAATATATATATTATATAAATAAATAAATAAGGCATAAGAGTTAGAGTTAAAAAACCCTTAGTCGAAACTTCAAGGTCACAAGGTGCATATGACTTAGGGCAAAGTAATAGACTAGATGAGAAGTATAATTTGACTCCTTACTTTGATTGATAACAAATGTTTGAATAGAGACTAAGTTTAAAATGAAAAATTCGGTTTTCCTATAACTTATAGATTACTTAAAACTTACAATAATATTTCAAAATTTTTTCCTTCAAAATGTGTTTTCAAAATACTAACATTTTTCTCTTTCTTTATGGATTTTGTGGGTGTAATCCACTGAAAACCCTCACGAGACAAAACTCGTCCTCTAGGGGAAACCTAGAGGTTTAACGGCTTGTTGCACAAGCTCAGTGCAATCGCGTGACCTGCGAAAGTGGTCTAATAATTTTTGGTTTTGTTTTGTTGCTTTGCTCGAGGACGAGTAAAAGATAGGTGTGGGGGTGTGATCGTACACATATTTTGTATTCTTTTCATTACACTCCTACATTTATCGTGTAATAAATCTGCTAATTTCTTTGTCTTAAATGTCTATTTTGTAGAAGATAATAATGAATAGAAAGAAGATTAAATCAAATAAATACCAGTTAAAATCAGATTTAACTGGATCTATTTGGTTAGCTGAGGATGATCCCAGATCTAGTTAGAACAAATCAAGGATTGGGACAAATGTTCAACTGAAGATCAGAGCAAATCAAAAAGATAACACCAAATGGAAACCAGTAAAATTCAGATTTCTATAAATTCATTTTGGTTAGCTAAAGATCAACCAAGGATAATATCAAATACAGAGAGATAAATAGATAGAGAGAAGATCAACGGATGAGATGAAGCAAGTTTGACTCAGATTCTGACTAGATACATTTTAGTATTAGAATCATAACTTTCGCTACCGAATCTCAAATCTGATGATTCAAGATGATCCAGAAAGCAGACTTACAGGGCTACAACTCTTATGTTGATCACTATTTATAATTCTGTCATTTGATAAGTGATATTCAGCAATCAACACGCCAACAAACTGCAGATCAAAACTGAATATTCACATTAAATCAAGTTTGGAGATAAGGGGAGGATTCAAATTCAGAAATAGCCAGCCTTCCCTATCTTCATACTCCTCTAACCTCTGTATTTCTTCTATAAATACTTGCAATCTTAAAGGCAAAAGGGGGACGACCAAGCAGAGAATCGAACTTAGGATAATTTGTAGTTTGTAATTTAGGTTTTTAGTTTTCTTTTATGTAATTTTTACTTTTCTTTATGTAACTGAGAGGAGAGACAAGTTTCATGGAGGAAGGAGATCAAGTTTGTACTGAGGGTGACACCGGTGTAAGTAAGTATTTTCTTTCATTATTATTTGAATTGAATCAAAGTTTCTTTTTCTTTCTTTACTCTTGTTTTCTTTTACTCTCCTTTGATGTGTTGCAATCAAAGAGAATCCGATAGCCTCGAGACTGCTTAGCCGTTGTAAGTGCCCTTGATGGCCTATGGTGATGAACAACCCTTCTCTTGCTAGTATAGTTTGCCCTTTTATTCGTAGTGTAGATCGAGAATGGGGAAGATTCTATACGCCATGCTTGATTGCCTTCAAAGACAAGGTAAGTCGTCGCAACGGATCCAAGGTATATGAGCACTGAAAAGGTAAGTAATTTTTAGGTTGTCTTTCTTTTCTTTTATTCTTTAGTTTCAATATCACAATCTCCAACCATTTTTATCACCCTTTTCAAATTCTTTGTATATAATCCATTTTTCTTTTTCCCACCTTCTCAATCGACCGCTTTCTTTCCAACTCAACTTTAACTCAATTTTTCCTTTTTCTTTACAAGAACTAAAAGAAGAATTTTAACCAAACTTTGTATCTTAAAAGAAGACTTACTAAAAAAGCTTCCATCGCTAGTCCCTCCTTGTGGATCACGACCCGCATAGCCACTTGCTATTGCGGTAGAATTGAGTAACTTGCACTCTTTAATCTTAAATCTGATATACTGCATTTTGTGCAGGTTTTAGCTCAATCACTTTCCCTATCTTCATACTCATCTAACCTCTGCATTTCTTCTATAAATACCTGCAATCTCAAAGGCAAGGAAAAACACCATGCAGAGATAGGATTTAGTCCACTTTTCCATTTTTTAGTGTAGGTTTTTGTTTTTCTTTTCATGTAATTTTAGTTTTAATTTATGTAATTGAGAGGAGAAACGAGTTTCATGGAAGAAGGAGATCAAGCTTGTACTAAGGGTGACACCGGTGTAAGTAAGACTTTTCTTTCATTGTTATTAGAATCGAATCGAAGTTTCTTTTTCTTCTTTACTCTTATTTTCATTTACTCTCCTCTGATGTGTTTGTAATCCAAGTGAATCCGATAGCCTTCGAGACTGTTTTGCCCTTGCAAGTGCCCTTGATGGCCTATGGTGATGAATAACCATTCTTATTAGTTTAGCTCGCCCTTTTATTCGTAGTGTAGATCGAGAATGGGGAAGATCATATACGCCATGCTTGATTGCCTTCAAAGACAAGATAAGTCGTCGCAACGGATCTAAAGTATATGAGTACTGAAGAGGTAAGTAATTTTTAGGTTATCTTTCTTTTCTTTTATTCTTTAGTTTCAATATCACAAGCTCTAACCATCTTTATCACTCTTTTAAATTTCTTTGTATATAATCTATTTTTCATTTTTCCATCTTCTTAATCTACCACTTTCTTTCTAACTTCACTTTAACCTAATTTTTCTCTTTTTCTTTTAAAGAACTAAAGAAGAACTTTAATCATACTTTGTATCTTAAAAGAAGACATACTAAAAAAGCTTCCATCGCTAGTCCCTCCTTGTGGATCACGACCCGCATAGCCACTTGCTATTGCGGTAGAATTGAGTAACTTGCACTTTTCATTCTTAGTTCTGAAATTCGGTATCTTGTGTGCAGGTTCAAGCTCAATCAAAATGAAAACTTGCCAATTTGTCAATAGGTTGGTATTGGTCAAGTTTAGAGTTTTGTGGTAAAATTGAATCTTAGTCATAGTCTTCAAAATACCATGATTCTTAATTTCTATCGATATGGTTAGAAGTATCGGAAATAGTCAAGGATTGTGAAGGGAGAGTTTCCTCATTCTTATACATGTTTTCCAATCAACTAAGTCTTGCTTCTATCAGATTGATGGACTGGGTAAAGGAATCTTCGCTTTGAATCATGGATTCCTTACTTTCTTCGAAATCAACAGGTTCTTCTTATTATGGTGAGACTTGAAAATTAGAGCAGGGATCTTGGATTTGAAAATTATTTGGGAGAATTGAGTTCGTTTGAATTTGCAATTGTCATGTGGACTCAAGAAGGGCTTCAAACTCTTTTCTAAAGAAATTTTTCTTCTATAGGTTGGTCTTGATATAGAGTATATGAAGTTGTTTATTGGTAAGGTTGTTGATAGTAAAACTCGGAGGAGTTGTATCCCCACTGACTCGATGAAAAGTCGTGATGATTATCCCAATCTGGTTCATAATACGGGGATTGGGACATATATTGATTCAGATAAGACTAATCTGGCATACATGGTTGGTCAAAGTTATGTACTGCTGGGTTGGTAATGTCCGAATTGAAAGAGGTTGGGGTGAAATATAAATTTGAGTTATAATCAGAATAATTGTAATTATAATCCATTTTCACAAGAACAAACAAAAATAAATAAATAAACAAACAAGTAAACAAAGAAAAATTTAGCCTATATTAGGGTAGACCTTATACCGAGACGACTCCTAACTGGTTAGGTTGCCACGGGAGGTATATTGCAGAATCTGACCACAAGTTAATCGGCCAGGTAGGGGAAAGTTTAGTGGGAGGTATCCGTGCAAAAACAACAGGCCTAATTAAGCCAAACCACTAGCCTTCAAGGTTTTGTCTGTCAATACCCAACCTTAAACACCAATTTAACAAGAGTCAAATTCTAACAACTTTTCCCTTATGTCAGCCTCCTATTTGAGTCCGAGATATCCCTAGGGCTAATGTCTAGTTAATTTTAAGTTAGGCTGGGTTAGTGAGTGAGGAGATGGTTTATAGGCTAAGATAGGGTAATGACTTCCCCACCTTATCTTGTTTATAGGACAAGCTTTTCATTCGTTTTAGTGCGCGTGTGCAAGTATATAGTAAAAATAACACCCCAGCAATAACATAAAAATGTGGTCTTAAGCTATATACAATGCAGACGTACCTTGGCTCTAGCACTCTTCAATAGTAATTTAAAGACAAATGAATTAGACAAGTGAGCTAAATGCAAAGTCTAGTCATTTTTAGCATTAAACAAAGCAACCATTTACTGTTGGGATTAGAAACGTATGCAGAATAGGTTAAATTGAAAAATCAGTGGCTGCAAAAGTCTGCACTTTGTAAATCAATCACCCTTCAAGAAAACAGGATAAGTAATCTTACTTCCTTGCCGCGTAAACGCGGCTTTGGCCACGTTTCTACGAAAAAGTGGAGTCTCCCTGAGCTCTTCTTTCTAGAGCATAGCCTCAGGGTTTTATGCATGTTCTGCAATACTTGTTTTCCTGAAATTAGTTCCTGCATCCAAAAACAAAAATAAAAAAATTAAATAATTTAAAGTAAATCAAAAAGAAGAAAAAATTACCGTCACTCTTAGGCAACGACGCCAAAATTTAAATCGAGCTAAACTTGCACAAAAAAATACAAAATTTTTAGAACAATGCTAGTTTTCGATTCTACCGCTATAACAAGTGGCTATGCGGGTCATGATCCTCAAGGAGAGACTGCGATGGAAGCTTTGTGCAAGTTTCTTCTTTTAAGTTTACAAACACGAGTTTAAAAGTTCTTCTCAGTTTTGGTAAAAGAAAACAAATAAAGTTAGGTTAAGTTAAGAAGAAGATGGAAGAAGAAAAGATGGTGGTGGTGCTTTTTTATTTACAAAAGAAAATAGAAAGCTAAATAAAGAGGAGAATATTGATTTTGGAGTGGAATTCTAAACTAATGAATGGGAAGAAATAAAAGGAATACTTACCTCTACCGTTGCATCATAATGAAGATTTACCTCAGCGTGAAACAAATTAAGCAGATAGAAAGAGTAACATGAACGCTGTGCTTGGCTAGATCGAGTACGATGAAGAAAAGTTGAAAACTCCATTGATGTCACTTCAGTACAATTCTCTCTTGAAGAAGGATTACATCAGTGTCACTCTAATTATAATTCTTCTTCTGCTTCTCTCATGTAACTCTCTCTAACTTAAAATAAAATAAAAATTACATTGAAAAAAATAAAAACCTAAACTAAACTAAACTAAAGCTCTCTACTACCGTTCCTCCTCTTGCCTTTTGAAGGTACATGTATTTATAAGAAAAAGGGGATAAGGGATAGAGTAAGGAGAAAGGGGAGCAAACGCTCCCCCTGATTCAAAAGGACAGCCACGAAAATGCCGCTTGGGCCACATTTTCGTGGCCAGATCCTGGCCATAGGGCCAGGGTCTGGAGGATATTCTTCGTAGATTTCTTCTTTATCCTTTTATCTACTTAGAATTTCAGATTCTGCTCTAAATTTGTTGATATATCCTTTTAGCCTGAATGAAACTGATTGGGTCTTCAAAAAATCTGTTTTTCTTTGAATTTTGATGGTACTATCTAATCTGATATATCTGATTTTCAGATAAGATGGCTTCTAAAACTTTTGAATTTTAATTGATCCTTATTGATTTGCTTTATCTTCAGTTGATGATTTAAATCCTCTCAAGAATTTGATTTAATTGACTAGAATTTGTGCTTATCTTCTTTCTACCATATCCTGTATGAATTTAAACATTAATGCAAGTGAGTTATAAAAATTATTACAGATTAAATGTAGGAATGCAGTAACAATTATGCAATATATCTGTCCTAACAGGTACAGAAAAAGAAAAAGAAAAAGAAAAAGAAAAAAGAAACAGTTAGTATTCATATTAACAACAAATAAATCTCCTTACCTTTATTCATCAATTCCATCAACGAGAACGCTTTCCACTTTCCTAGTGCGTTCTTTTCAGAGATTTAGATGCGCTCAACCTCTTCGTCAACTTCTCGTTGAGTCAATCCACTTTATTTTTTGTTTTTTTCAATTTCGGTCAATGTTTCTTTTGATTTGTCCTTTTTGAACTTTTCATGCAACAGATCTTCTCATCATCAACAACATCATGTGGCAAAGCATCTTCAACCTGCAAAGAGACAAATCCAATATCTTTAGACAGATTCTTGAAATTGTATAAACTTGGTAAAGCATCAAGTAAACTCTCTTCAAAAGATTGCTCAATCGGTGTCTCATCAAAAGTGTAGATACTTAAGTCAAGTTTCTTTCTTTTGAAAGAAACTCTAGTTTTGAGTACAACTTTCAACTTTAGGTTCATTACTGCTTGCTGAGAGATTTGGAAGAAGTTCTGGAACAAATAGAAGCTCTGGTATAATAGGAGGACGGCTGTCCAGCCAAAAGTTTGGCTGTGTAGCCGAATTTTTTGGGCAGATGATGTTGAAATTTTTCTCCAACTTTTTGTATCCTCCTTCTGGTATGTGCTCTCGGTCGATGTCTCTTGTATCTTCTGTATTGATGAATCTGAGAAAATTTCTTCTCATAATAATCAATCAACCACTTAAGATCCTCTATGTAGCTTTCTTCTTCCTTCTCATATGCTTCGACCACTTTGATTCTTGATCTTTCATCCTAATGTGCTTTGGCCTCTTCAAAAAATTCTTGTGGTTGCCCCTAGATCATTTTCTCTTTTTGCTCTTCGTGATCTACCTTGGAATTACTTTGTAAGGAACGTGAAAACTCCATCAAACTTTCAAAAATTCTATTTAAGCTTTCTATAGTTTCTTTTAAATTGGACTTCTTTTCTTGAGGCACAAAGTAGTGAGGCTCGATAACATGATGGTTGTCGCTCCACAAATAATTTTGATGATTTTCTCAAGCTTGATTGTAGATGTAGGTGTTGAGAAAATTTAGAAAATCCATAGGATAATGATTTTCTCCATACCACGAACATGTTTGCATTGGCTTAAATCTTTGTGAGGACCATTGATAGTTATTTTATTCTATAAACCAAAAATAAAAGAAAAAGAAAGAAATAAAGATAAGGATAAAATTTTCAAAATAATACCAGAGTCAAATGATATTGATATTAATAATGACAAACAATCCCCAGCAATGGCACAAAAAAACTTGGTGTTTCGAATTGGCAAGTTTACCAATCGTTTAGAAGTAATAAAATGATAGAGTAGAGTGTCGAACCCACGAGGATTGTTATCTAATTAAGTATTAATGGTGTATTAACTCAAATTTTTATTTTATGGAAAGGTATAGATTTGAAAGTGAAAATAAACAAAAAAAATGTTGGCTTTGAATAAGAAAATCACTAGGGCAATTGATTTTAACAATTAATAATCTGAATTAATAAGTTGATTATGCTAGTAACTACACACTACTCATGTTAACAATCAAAAGTCTCTATATTAACTAATATTCTCTCTCGAGCAATATTAATTCTAACCTCTAATACAAAAAACTACAATTTCTCGATCTAGTAGATTTACAAGCTAGAGGAAGAATTAAGTACGTTGGGTCTTTCTATAAGATTGCACAATTTTTTTTGTCTCAACTTATCAAGTTGTGATTTCTATTATTATGAAGCATTGTTAAATTATCTCTTCTCGGTCTCAAACCTGGCCATTTATATAACTATGTGCATTAATTAATAACATAAAGAACGAGAAAAAAAACTTAACATGCATAGAATCTAACATGAATAGCGGAGTAGTAACATAAAACTAACACAAAACAACAAGATTAAATCTTTATAATAATTGCCTATATCAATGCCCTAGCTATGAAGATTTAGTTCATGATAAAGAATTGCAAAGAAAAATAATAAACATAATTTCTATCTTCATATAGTGAATTAAAAGAGAAATGTTAACACCAATTTGAAGATCACGTCTAATCCTCAGTTGTTGTTTCTCTTCTGATCTTCTTATTCTAAAATACCAAAATTTCTTCTACAAAAGTTAGAGTTTTATATAAGAAAGAGAGAAACTAAAACCTAAATTACAAAACTTCTTACTATGTTTTTGTTGATGAGATTTTCTTTCAGATTATAAGAGATTACAACTCTTTATATAGACCTTAGAGCTAATTACAATCGAGAACACATTAGGACTTCTAATCCTACTTTAATTTGGTGCGTGAATTCAATCTTGAATTGATCTGCAGACAACTGTCATTTATTGCTGAATACAACTTATCAACTGTCAAATTAAGAAATAGTGTCAAAGAAAAATTGTAGCTTTTTAATTTCTCTTTCAATAAAATTTTGAATCATCAGAATTGGATACCTATAGCGAAAGTTATGATCAAAATAGTAAAATGTGTCCGGTCAGAATTCGAGTCTGAAACAAATTTCTGCTCTCTATTGAGTAGTATTTGGCTGTGTGGCCGAAAATTCGGCTACCCAGCCGAATTTTGGCTTATTTGGAATTCAATCTTAGATAGATGCTTTTTAATATTTTATAGACTCTTTTGGGAAGTCTATTAGGTCTCTGGATATCTAGATCTTGAAATATATTGTTGCAATCATCTCTTTAATGTCGATTTTCTGCTTTTTCAGTTTTTTGCTCATTGACCTAATTTCTATATAAAATAAACAAAAATACCCATGCAGCATTAAATGAGTAACAAAAAAGGTGTAAAAGTGATACAAAATTTTAATGATAATCAACATTATGAGTCACTAAGTGTTGTACCCTTGCTTTCTCTTTGACTTTGTGCCTTCGCTTTATGCTTCCCTCTTGTGTAGAGGAGTTGGCTTTGTGCCCATCTTTTGTGCAGAGATCATTGGCTTTGTGCCTTCTCTTGTGAAGAGGATTGAGGTTTGCATCCTTTGTACCTTAGTGGAAATAGTAGAAATCCTTCACGTGGTGAAGGCGTGGACGTAGGGCTTGTTGCTCGAACCTCGAAACATAACATTGTGTTTGCGTTTGGCTATCTCTAAACTTTACTCTCTTTATATCTCGCATTGCTATTATTGTTTATCCTTACATGTTTCATATTGTGCTTACACTTGTATCATTCCAGGAGATATATTGAAGCACCTCAACTCTTAATTTAAAAGAATATTGAGGAGAAATTCTAGAGCCCTTCACCAGAAATTCGGTTTCACTTTTTGGATGTCACTTGTGATTAATTTTGTTAGTGTAAAAGTTTTTAATTCCGCTTTATTTGTCATTAGATTAGCACTATACCTATTCACTCCCTCTAATTATGCTTTCAATTAGTCGACTAATATATTGTATAGTCGACTAGGTTAGCCAACAGAGAGTTGGGGTTCTCAAATCTTGTCAGAGTAGTCGACTAATATTTCAACCTAGTCGACTAATGCACAGTACTGGCAGTTTTCTTTTCTGGATCTATTTTCAGATTCGAGTTGGATTCGGATTCTCTTTATTTTGAGGCGGTAATTGTTCGTATTGATGAAGTTTGTTTAGAACTAGGAGAGTTCTATGGTGTATAAATAATCTCTTGGGGTAGCCTTCAATGTAGTCCAATGAATTTGTAATTTCTAAGAGTGTAATTCATCTAGATGAGAGATTCGTGAGAGAAGCTTAGCCACAAGGGTTCGCTGTTCTTCGCGGCCATCAAAGGCTTGTAACCTTTTCTGCGTGAGTTGTAGGAAATTATTATTGTACTCCCCCAAGTTTAATTAAAGTTTCTCCCCTTCTCCCGTAAACGTACACATGATCTGTTTGATCGGTGAAACCATTTTATATTGTGTGTCAGCTTTCTATCTACTTTTGTTTATCTTCTTCTTCTCTCCTTCACGTTGTCTTAGTAGATCCTGTGGCTAGTTTTCGCTACGCCGCCCAAGTCGATCCGATCGTGGGAACATCTCCAAATTCACAACAATTAGTATCAGAGCATACAAATTATTTTTAATAATTGATATCAGAGCAAGGTTAGCTTGAAGATGTCTGTGATCAAGTTTGATATTTAGAAATTCGATTGTGTCATTAATTTCAATAGATGAAAGATTATGGTGAACGCAATCCTTACCCAAAGCGGGTTGAAGAAAACGCTACTCAGGAGGGAAAAAGGACTCAAAACATGAAGGATGAAACTTGACAGGAGTTGGATGAGAAAGCCTTGACAATTATTCACTTTACTTGACCAATGAAGTATTGGATGCGTTTTCTTCAGAGAAAACAGCGTCCTCGTTGTGGGAGCAACTTCAAGATCACTATCTGAAGAAGTCGTTGGCGAATTGGTTGATTCTGAAGCAGCACCTCTTTCTTCTCCACATACCTAAAGGTACACCTATCAATTCTCACATTGCAAAATTTTCCTCTATTATCAATAATCTAGTTAAGATAGAGGTTAAGATGGAAGATGAGGATCAAACACTTCTATTAATGTGTTTTTTAACTTATTCATATAAGAGCTTTAGGGAAGCTATCATCTATGGAGGCAAGTCAGCAATCAAAGTCAATGAGGTCAGGGAGCATCTGCTCAACAAGAACAAAATTAACAACCAGTTAACAGATGAGTCTCATCATTATGATTCCAAAAAGTTCATTATTCAAGAGAGAAGAGTAATAATGAAAGTTCTATGGGTAAATCAAAACATAACAATTTGACATGCAACTATTATCACAAGAAGGGGCACATTAGAGCTGATTATTGGCTTCGAAAGAAGAAACAACCAGATGCTAATGTCACTGAACTGAATGAAGAAGATGAAGAACAGTGCGACGTTCTATCTGTTACAGACAGATCAATTAGTAACAATGATAGATTGATTATTGACTCTAGATTTTTCACAGCACATCAGTTCTAATAGAAAGATGTTCTCTTCATACACTTCAGTTCAAGGGGGAGAAGTCTTTATGGGAAATTCTGCTACAAGCAAGGTGATTAGTGAAGGAATAAATTAGTTTCGGTCTCATGATGGATGCATCACTACTCTTCAAGGCATTCGTCATGTTCCCGAATTAAGGTAGAATCTCATCTCTCTTGGAGCCCTATAAGGGGAAGGGTTCAATTTCACTTCTAAAGGTGGTCTTATGGAAGTCTCCAAAGAGGCCCATGTGAAGTTTCAGGTCGAACGTGTCGACAATATGTATATGTTACGAAATTTGAAAGTTACAGTTGGTGAATTGCAGTTATCCTCGGCTTTGAAAGCGGCAACTGTGAAACAATTGGAGACTACGATAGTTTCGAGCTTAGATGTTCATTTGTACCCCGAAGAGAGATTGGGATTAGGCGCGCAATAAGGTAGTCAGATCGTTACTCTTTTGATAGGGAAAATTCTCATAAATCCTATGTGGATCAAGTAGATCGTTGTGTGATAAAGTTCAGGTTGGGCCTGAACTTATTTGACCTAATCAAGTTGTGAACCCCATGAGGGGGTTATACAGAAGAGGGAGTGAGATGGAGATGAAGTCAAATTTTGTTCAATTGTGCATGGATGCGAGCATATGGAGCATGATGGCTATTCTCGGACTTGGACGTATTCAAGTCAAGGGGGAGATTGTTAGGATTTGTGACTAGAATACATCATGAAGGTAGATGAAACTTCAGAGATTAAAGAACAGCTATGCACAAGGAGTTGAGCATATTATCAGTCAATTAATACTGGATATAGTCAACTAATCACACGGATTAGTCGACTATTACATTGTATAGTCGACTAGGTTGGCCAACAGAGAGTTGGGGTTCTCGAATCCTGTTAGAGTAGTTGACTAGTATTTGGACCTAGTCGACTATCACATGGTATTAATCAACTAATAACATGGCCTAGTCGAATAATGTCAGGTGTGACAGTTTTCTTTTTCTGGATCTGTTTTCAGATTCGAGTTGGATTCGGGTTTTCTTTATTCTGAGGCGGTGATTGTTCATATTGATGAAGTTTGTTTAGGACTAGAAGAGTTCTTTGGTGTATAAATAACCCCTTGCGGGTGGCCTTCAATGTAATCCAATGAATTTATAATTTTTAAGAGTGTAATTCATCTAGGTGAGAGATTTATGAGAGAAGCTTAGCCACAAGGGTTCGCTGTTCTTGGCGGCCAGCAAGGGCTTGTAATCTTCTCAGCGTGAGATCTAAGTAATTCTTACTATACTCTTCCAACATTTTAATAAAGTTTCTCCCCTTCTCCGTGGACTTACACACGATCTGCTTGATGGGTGAAACCATGTTATATTGTGTGTCGACTTTCTATCTACTTTGGAATATTTTTTTATCTCTTCTTCATGTTACTTTAGTAAATCCTGTGTTACTTTCCGCTGCGCTTCTCCAATCGATCGGGTTGTAGGGGAATCCTCGAATTCACAACGATTGGTATCAGAGTATTCAGATTATTTCCAATATAAAGGCCGGAGGGGAAGCATCGTCGTGTCACCACATCCTCCAAATTTGAAGGCCCGATTAACTTTATCTTTGCAGTTTGGTGATATGGTAGTCCAATCAGTTTTATTTCACTCAAATTGCCATATTCATCTAAGAAGTGACTAACGTTATTATCAGAAATTAAGGTAGTGAGCTTGCTTAGTTTGCTGCGAGTGAGAGGAAAAGGTGCAAGTGAAAAATGAGAGTGAAAAATGTGAAAGAGTAAGCGAGAAATTGAGATTTGTGCTACTAAGTGGGAAAATATATTGTATTTTACGGTGTTTGGTTGGTAATGTAGAAGTGTAAGTGAAAATGAAAAAGTTGACCACAAAATTAACTCTTTAGTGATTTAAATAATACCAATAATAAAAATATTAAACTAATAATAAAAATAATATTTATTATACATTAAAATAATAATAAAAAATTAAATTATTAAAATAATAATAAATAATTAAAATTAATAAAATATTGAAGACCTCATACCAATATTATTATTTTTATTAGTAAAATAAAAATATTTAAAAATATTTAAATTAATAAAAATATTTAAAACAATAAAAATTAAATTATTAACAAACTATTAAATATTAAAATATTTTATATATTATTTAATTAATAAACTTTGAGTTTTTTCTCATATTTACTCGTGGATTTGAGTTGTTCCTTTTCGCTCGTGAATTCGGGTCGTTCATGCTCGTGAATTTGAGTAGATACCCCTACCTGGAGATCACTTCAAGGTTCACAGTGCTAGAACATGATCTCACCCGTGTTGATCATTTTCTTTACTTCTCCGTCTACGTTAAGTGATATCAGCGCTTCAGCAACTTCCGACGATGATAGAAGACGATGATGGATTGTAAGGTCTTTTCTCAAGGATGGACACTGCTGTAAGGAGGGACAACACCTTCAAAAGAATGTCTCTTAAGGTTGATGATAAGTTCTGGCAATTGGTACATGCTGAAGTAGACATGATCGTCAATCATATCAATCACCACCATATCAATCACCACATCAACCACTACCACATCATCCCCCACCAAGGTATCATCTACAACATCTTCAATTTAATGAATTTTTCAATGAAGAGGAATTGCAAAGTCCCATCTATCACTATAATGAGGATTATAAAGATGGAGGGATGTTCTATGATAGGAAAAGGAGATTCGCTAATCCTAACCCTAATAGGAGAGGCGGGTTTCCTAACCCTAATAGGAGGAATATGTTTCCTAATTCTATCGTGACCAAGAAGGAGGATATTTAAATCTTGATGAGTTTTTCAATTCTTTTGATGGGAGTCATAATATTGAGTCAATCTTGCTTTGGATCGAGGAAGTTTATAAGTTGTTTGACATAAAAATATTCGCATGGAAGATCATGTCGAGTTTGCGACTCATAAACTTAAAGGAAGGACAGCGGTATGGTGGAATTAATTTCAAGCCATGCGTACATACCAAGGCAAGCCACCTATAAGAACGTGGAGCCGAATGAAAAGACTCTTACAAGACCGTAGCTTTGCTTTGGAGAAAGAAGAGATGGAGAATTGACCCCGATCGTTCATGAGATTATATCTATCAAATGAGACTGCAAAGTCACATCAGCAACTAATATTTGAAAAGTAGTCAACTAAGAGAGATTCATCAAACCTTCAAGCGATTATCAGCCAAGCACAATCTCTCGATGTAGTCATGAAGCCTGTGCCCTTATTCCTAGTCTGAAAGAAGAGAAATCAACTTTTATGATCGTATGCAATCAAGGAGAGTTCTTCGTGGAGCCCAAGAAAGTAGAGCAAGGAATTGCTCTAGAAGAAGTTTCTCAACCACTGAAATTCCCAAGGAGGTCGACAAATCACTGGACAAGTGTAAAGAATATGGACACGAAGAGCTATTTGAAGCATTATTGCCCATGGAAGATATCCTGCATCATGATACATCTATTCTTTATGGTTTCAAGGATCCTTTCATGCGGAAGGAAAGTGCTAGAGATAAAAGTTTTAATTTCTTCAAGCTCATATCACCTACTATCAGCACATGGGCGCAACTTGTTCCCCAAGGTATGCTAAATTCCATCTCCAATTATACTTTGAAAGAGCTTCTTTGTAGAAGTGAATCAATGAGTTATGAGAGCATGACGTATTTATATTGTTGGAAGATGGAACAACACCAACCAATTGGCATTGATTATTGTCACACCCCGCTTCTCAAAATACGTGAAAATGAAGTCACGAATAGAGTCAGCAACGTATATATGCGAGAAAAATATCCATGTATACACGCTAAGCTCAAATATAACTTGAGCTAGCTATATAAATCAACTATGACCATTGTAAATACTGCAACATGACAAATAAATTTTTACGCATAATAGTGTATGAATAAAAAAATGGTATGACAACTGCTAGCGATATACACAGAATCAAAGGAACAACAGAAATATAACAAAGGTAAGAGTACCAATGATTAAGAAGAGGGAAACTCCAAACTCCTCGTCTTGAATGTGATCCTCCAAAATACCTGATCAGAAAAAATAGAATATATATGGACCTAGATATACATATCCATGAGAGTCAGAAAACTCCCTATGATTGTGTAGAATAAGAGAAGGTGCAAGTGCATAAACATGTACATAACACTACAATACTGCTATAAAAATATACTAGATAAGAAGTAACATACATAACATGAATGAGCAATAGTGAACACACTTTATACTAAAATCAGGGGTACAATCAGGCCATGTGTCTATCATATTATATATGTATAAAGTGAACAGAATCAAGTTGCATTACAATATAGACAGTTTATTATTATTAATAATGTCAGTGAACATCAATTGCCACATGTAATAGATGCATCCTATACTACGCCTACTACACATGTCAATCGGGCTCCTGTGTTATTGAAACTGATCGGTTAGAGATATTATCCATGTTTTAGGTGGGTACCATATATACTTGGAACCACAAGCTAGATGCTTGGCGCTGAATCAAGCCCTACCTCTAGGTAGTTAGTACAGTAACAGTAACTCACTATGGAATAGTTGAACAGTAAAAAGATGGAATACCAGTTTTCCCCGAAATCCTGCAATGGAACCGTATGTTGGCTGCGTAATCTAGATCCATCCAAAATACAGACATTGTCTCCTCCGTCAATTTTTTCAATCCCAGTGTAAATTGTCCGATTATATTATTATTTAAATCAATCAATATTCATATTATTTTGATTTCTGGGATAATAAGTGACAGTGACAGTATGAACAGTGAACAGTAATAATTTGAACAATAACCGTGTGAACAGTAAACAATACACAGTATTACAATCTAACAATATTTTTCTAATAATTTTGATAACATGAATCTATACTTAAAACATGACGTGTACTTCTAGTTAATTTACAGTCTCATCTAGAAATATTTAGATCCCATTCGTATGCTTTATGATATAACAGTAACAGGTCTCGTAATCATTGATCTCAATACAATCCCCATAAACATCAATTATTAAATCCATTACCATACCACAGTCTCAAATACAATAAAATAGTTCTCTCATTTCTATTAATCTATTCTGATCATCTACCTCCATCAGTCTATCTAGATCTCAAAATGAAATAAATACTCAGCTACCTCTAATTAAATTCTCATTATACAATTCGATCAAGATTATTAATACACTCTTACTTCAATTAAGCTCCATCACAGATCCATATACCAAGGTAACAATCAACCATATAAATGTGAAATCCACCAACTCAGGCAAATTCAATCTACGCCTATCCGTCAACCTCAGTAAATTAAAAGTAGATCAATACTTTAAGTCCACTCTATTCTATTAATCCAAGTCAACTCCACTCTAACACAATCCACTAATCAACCCAAGCAACAAGAGATCCGAATCTTTAATAAAATTATATTCTATTTAAATAGCTCCTCCATATCCGATTAAATTCTCATCTAAGTTACAACAAAAAAGAAGGGTCAGGGCTAAGAAATAATTCACATAAAATCCCCTCATTTAACTTTAGTCACAAACTAATCAACTCCAAGATCCAATCAGAATATAGTCTAATTCCATCATTCCCAGATTTGAACCCAAGTGTGAACAACAAAATAATAACAGACAAAATATTAATATCTCAGTAGTAAAGATCGAGTCCATATACATCTAGCATCAAGGGTATATCTGATCCACTGTCGCCAAAACATCCTTCGGTATAACAATTCGTGATTGATACTTTACTGTAAATAAATAAAATACATAATTCAACTAATCTTATCCACTTCCTAGTCCCTAGTCAAACCTTGTCACGCCTTGCTTTTAAAAATACGTGAAAACAGAGTCGCGATGAGAGTCGATGACATATATTCGCGAGGAAAATATCTCACGTATACACGCTAAGCCTCATGTAAACTAAACAAGCTATATCAATCCACTATGAAGGCATTAAAATCACTTCAATATGACATATAATTTCTACACATAATAACATAAGAATAAAGAAGTGGATGGAAGACTGAGTCTAAACAGTTTAGAGAATCAATCTCAAAAATAGAAAGATATGGATGATACCAAAAATCTAGAAATCGAGCAGGGAGAACTCTGGCTCCTCGTAGTGTGTGTGGAGCAATCTTTTCAGATACCTGATCAGCAAGATTAACATACATCGACTTGGAAATGCAAATCCAGGAGGTCAGAAAATTTTCAATGAGTGTGTAAAATAAGGGTACGTGCATGTGGATATGAAGTAATAAAATATAATATAATAGTAAAGCAGTCAAATTATTAAGAGCATTATAACATACTGAATATAAATAAACAATAATGATGACAGACTACCCTAGAACCATGTGGTATAATCAGGCTTTGTATAAAGTCCTGTGTCTATCATCATATATGAATCAGACAAGTAAACACTGTTAATCACAGTACATTATGAATAGTTTATCATTATTAATTATATCAGCGAACACCAATTGTCACATGCAGTAAAAGCATCCTATACTACGCCTACCACACGTGCTAATCGAGATCTTATATTATTAAAACTGATCGGTTGGAGATATTGTCCACGTTTTAAGAGGGTTCCATGCATACTCGAAACCACGGCACAGATGCCTGACGCTGAATTAAGCCCTACTGCTAGGTAGTTAGTACAGTAATAGTAACACACTGTGTGAATAGTAGAATAATAAATAGATGGAATGTCAATCATCTCCCAGATCCCTACAATGGAACGGTATGTTGGCTGCACAACCTGTATGCTAGATTTACCAAAAATACAGACATTATATCCTCTATCAACTTTCTCAATTCCGGTGTAAGTTGTCCGATTACATTATTATTTAATTTAACTTAAATCAATCAATATCCACATTATCTGAATTACTGAGATAATACGATGATAGTAACGATAACAGTAACTGTGGACAGTAATAATGTGGATAATATAATCGTATAAACGATAAAATAGTAGAACAGTACCATCGTGTTACAGCCTGATAATATTTTCTCTGTAATTTCTCAGTAACATGAAATACACTAATAATAGTCATGTATTAATACTGTAATATGCAGCGTCATCTAGAACTAATCAATGATCCCATCCATCTGCATTAGGCTATATCAGTAACTGATCATCAGCTTATAATCATAATAACATCACTGTGAATATCAAATCTTGAATTCATATTAAAATAATCTGGTACAGTAAACTACAAGCTCCATAGACCAACAATACAGTTCTCTCCTTCTACTAGTCTACTCTATATCCATCAGTCTATCCATATCTCCAACTATACTGGTGTATCTAAGTCCCAACAAATTGAAATGAAGACTCACCTACACCCAACCAATCTTCATTATACAATTCGATCAAGATTATCAATACACTCCCACATTAATTATGTTCAAATACAAGATCCAAACACTAATGAAATTATCAGCTGCATAAATATATAATCCACTAACTCAGGCAAATCTAATCTACACAAATTCCTTATCTCGAAGTTTACTTTACTCCAATACACTCCCTGATAAATCCATGTCCACTATCCACTCTTTTAATAAAGATACATCCTATAGAAGAGTCCTCAGTATCCAATTGAATTTTCGTCTGATTTATCACCAATAAAGAAAATATGTATAATAAATGATCCACATGAGAATCCACACCTCAAACTTCGATCACACTAATCAATCTGTAGATCAGATAAGATTACAGTTTAAATGCATCTTATCTAGATCCAAATCAAAGTAGTAAATAAGTAAACATGGACTGAGAGAACATATCCTTAAAATATTGAGTGAACATATCTAACTAATGCAATCCACTCCCTTATCTCAAGTTAAATCATACTTCCATCATGTCCACTAATCCAAGTATTAGAAGGGTTAATAAGCTGAAATATAAGTAATCATCAAAAGTGTATATCTAATCTATCATCATCAAAATCTCACTCTCCTATAATATGATAATTCATAAATTAATAATCGGTTATTTTGAGTAGAATCTAAATCGTCAAACATTCAAAATCAACAGTCGATCTTTTCTGAGATTTTCATTTCACTATTTATCATTAAACATTCCACTCGGTACAGTCCATCAATAACTCTAACTTAATTATCTTTAATAATTATTTACTCAAGACATGTGCTAAAGCATCAAGGAACATTCCGGATAAATCAGAATATTAACTCTGTTATACAGATAGTTAGATCAACACCATAGACTGACATACAAAAATCATAATTTAACATGAACAATACCTTAAACATAAAAATATGATAGAATTAAAAACATCCACATGAAATGATATGACAAAACATACAATTAAAATAATAAAAAATTGTAAACACTCACATAAAATGATAAACTAATTCACATAATCAAGATAAACAAATAAAGCAAACACTCACATGAAATGACACGGATCCGGGTTTGAATCACCATCGAGTCTGCACAAACTGGTCCGGATCTCCTGACTCATCTTCGTGTCTGACCCATTGCAACGCAACTCTAGGTATTGGTACAAGAACAGATCACACGAAAAGTTTGGGTGCTACAACTGTAACACACATATGCACACTAATACACGTGCACACACCTACAGTTACAGAACACACAAACATACATACACACACACCTATGCATGCTCGCGCGCGCGAACAGATACACACATAGCACATACAACACAGAGTGTGTGTGTGAGAAAGAGAACCTGACAGAGAGGGAGCACGACCAGCATGGGCGGTGGTATGGCCGTGGGGGAAGCACTGGGCTGCTGGGAGTGGAGGTGGAGGAGCTCGGCCTGGGTGCCGGGCGGCGACGGCTGTCGAAGAAGAAGAAGAAGTGGGTGCTGGTGATGATGGATAGGTACAATGGCTGGTAGATGTGGGCGGCGCTCGGAGATGGTGAGAAGGAGAGCTCAGGTGTGTGGATGGAGGAGTTTGGTGGCTTAAGTAGAGTCATTGGGGTTTGGCGGTGCTGTTGGGTGATGGGGTTGTGGAGATTGGCAGTTGGCACAGCAACGCGCGAGTGGACGTAGGAGATCGGGGAGGCTCAGCGGCAAAGAGAAAGGCAGGGAGGAGAGAGGGTGATGGGGTCGGTGATGGTGCAGGTTATGGTGGCATGCAGTGGTGTTGCTTGGAGGTGGGGAAGCTAACCATGGAGGGAGCGGTCGTGGCTGCGTATGATAGAGCTCGTGGAGAAGAGCTCGACAAGGCATCAAGGAGGGGAGAAGGGGATACAACCGGGGTGAAGAAGAGAATAAGGAGAAGAAGAATAAGGAGAAGATAGAGCTAGTGTTGGTTGTGGTTGTGCTATGCACGATGGAGGTGGTGGCTCTCATTTGCAGAGGGTGAGGTGGGAGATGCGGCAGAGTATGGAAATGAGGAAGAAGAAGATGGGGATTAAGGTTAGGGTTTAGATTAAGGAGAGATTATATATGGAAAGATATTGGGGTATGGATTATTGGTTGGGGGATAATGAAAAGAAAAAATATATAATGATAATAACTACCATAATATAAACAATGACAATAATAATAACATGAACTACAATACTAAATATTGCATATTAGTAACACTTAAAACTATTAATAACAGTAATAGTAGTAGTAATAATTGATAACAATTAATAATTAAAATTCACCCCAAAATAATAATTTATCTCTTTATAGAAATCAAATTTGCATATTAAGATACTAATATTTTATACTAAATCATGTATTACAAATTAGAGATTTTACATTCTACCAACCTGGCAAATTTTTGTCCTTGAAATTTCAATAAGGCAAGGAAATGATAAAAAGGATCAAAGTTGATAATGTATAGAAAAGAATCAAGAATAGACACGGTAGTATAGGAATCAAAGGAAGGATTATCGATCGCAGATAACGTCTTCTCGCTCTCCCGCCACTTTTCAGTGCATTATAGGCCCACCACGCTTCCGCTGTGCACTCTGATCTCTGCTACCGACTTCAGAATGGAGTGACCAGAATCAAGAATGAAAATAAGAAAACAGAATTGGGATGGAAGATTGGAATCAAGGAGAAAATTAGATCACTCAGAAATATTAGGCTCAGGAACATCGAAGGATTAAGGAGATAGATTTTCAAAGAATGAAGGGTTTTCAAAGAAGGAACGATCAATTTTCAAGTGGACTCAGTATCATAGTATGAATATTATATGCATTACAGTATAAATATAACTTATTTCAGGTCACAGGTAAAGACTAGAACCTTTTTGTCGAATCTGGCTCTAATACAAAGAAAACCCAGTCATGCCCTGCTTTCAAAAATACGCGAAAATGGAGTAGCGATGAGATTTGGTGACATATATATGTGAGAAAAATACTCACGTATATACGCTAAGCCTAATGTAACCTGAATAAGCTATATCAATCCTCTATGAAAGCATTAAAATACTGCAATATAACATATAATTTCTACACATGATAACATAAGAATAAAGAAGTGGAATAACGACTGAGCCGAACAGTATAGAGAATCAATCTCGAAAAAAGAAAGATATGCATAATACCAAAAATTTGGACGATCGAGCAGAAAGAACTCCAGCTCCTCGTAGTGCGTATGGAACGATCTTCTCAGATACCTAATCAGCAAGAGTAACATACATAGATCTGGATTTGCAAATCCAAGGAAGTTAGAAAACTCCTAATGAGTGTGTAAAATGAGCAAAGGTGCATGTGCATATGAAGTGATTAAATATAATATAATAATAAAGTACTCAAATCATTAAAAACACTATAACGTACAAAATATACATAAACAATAATAATAATAATAGATTACTCTAGAACTTTGTGGTACAATAAGATTTTGTGTGCAGTCCGGTGTTTATCATGTCATATATGAATCAGACAGGTGAACACAGTCAATTACAGTACATTATAGACAGTTTATTATTCTTATGTCAGTGAACGCCAATTGTCATATGCAGTAAACACATTCCATAGCATGCTTACCACATATACCAATCGGGGTCTTATATTATTGAAACTAATTGGTTAGAGACATTATCTATGCTTTTAGTGGGTTTCGTGCATACCTGAAACCTCGACCCAGATATTTAAATTTGAACCAAGTCCTACCGCTATGTAGTCAGTACAATAACAGTAACACACTGTGTGAATAGTAAAACAGTAAACTGATGAAATGTTAGTCATCCCTGGAATCCTGCAGTGGAACTGTATGTTGACTGCGCAACTTGTATCTTAGGTTCACCCAAAATACAGAAGTTGTCTCCTCTATCAATTTTCTTAATCTCGGTGTAAGTTGTTTGATTACATTATTTTTTAATTTAACTTAAATCAATCGATATACATGTTATCAGATTGCCACCACTAGAAAGCCTGTCAAATTGCGTTAAAAATTTGCATCGAATATTTGACATTTTGCGTCAAAATTTTACAGCTTGCGTCGAAAAGTTGCTTCAAAAATGTCCGACACAAAAGACCTCGACGCAATGTTTGCGCCGAAAAATTATTATTGCGTCAAATTTTTGACGCAATTATTTTTTAAATAATTTTTAATATTTTAAATATTTGCGTCGAATATTAGATGCAATTTTTATTTTAATTTTTAAAAAATTAATTATTGCGTCGTATATATTTTTCAACGCAAATATCTAGTTTCAACAACTACTCACAATCTGAAAATTTTTGGTATAAAAATATGATCTGTTGTAACAAATTGCATCGAAAACAAATAATTGACGCAATTATAGGTTAAATGTTCCGTTGAAAAACTAAAATATTTGATGCAATTTGTCAACTTCCTTATATACATAAACTGTGAAAAAATTGGTTTAAAAATACCATCAGCTTCAAGAAATTGCGTCGAATATCTTTTTCAACGCAAGTGTTGACCAATAATTGCGTCGAAGAATTAAATTTGATGCAATTGTTGACTTGTAATTGCGTCTAATTTCAATTTCGACGCAATTTGTATTAATTTTTTTAAAAAACTGCAGCATCAATTTAAAATCTACAATACAAATCTGCAAAAATTAATCAATAAATAATTTCAAACCAATACACAATACATTGTATCACATATATCGCACCATATCACATATATCGCACCGTATCATATATATATATATATATATATATATATATATATATATATATATATATATATATATATATATATATATCAAAGTATGTTATATTGATCGTACATATTTTGCATTCTTTTCATTACACTCCGACATTTATCGCGTAATAAATCTGCTAATTTTTTTGTCTTAAATGTCTATTTTGTAGAAGATAATAATGAAGAGAAAGAGGATTTAACCAAATAAATACCAGTTAAAATCAGATTTAACTGGATCTATTTGGTTAGCTGAGGATGATCCCAGATCTAGTTAGAACAAATCAAGGATTAGGGCAAATGTTCAGCTGAAGATCAGAGCAAATCAGAAAGATAACACCAAATGGAAACCAGTAAAATTCAGATTTCTATAAATCCATTTTGGTTAGCTAAAGATCAATCGAGGATAATATCAAATACAGAGAGATAAATGGATAGAGAGAAGATCAACGGATGAGATGAAGCAAGTTTGACTGGATATATTTCAGTATTTGAATCATAACTTTCGCTACCAAATCTCAAATCTGATGATTCAAGATGATCCAGAAAGAGGACTTACAGAGCTACAACTCTTATATTGATAACTATTTCTAATTCTGTCATTTGATAAGTGATAGTCAGCAATCAACACGCCAACAAACTGCAAATCAGGACTGAATATTCACATCAAATCAAGTTTGGAGATAAGGAAGGATTCAAATTCAGAAATAGCCAGTTTTCCCTATCTTCATACTCCTCTAACCTCTGCATTTCTTCTATAAATACCTGCAATCTCAAAGGCAAGGAGGGACGACCAAGTACAGAGTAGAATTTAGGCTAATTTGTAGTTTGTAACTTAGGTTTTTTATTTTCTTTCATGTAAATTTTTCTTTTCTTTATGTAACTGAGAGGAGAGACGACTTTCACGGAGGAATGAGAGCAAGCTTGTACTGCAGGTGATACTAGTGTAAGTTATCTCTTCTTTCATTGTTATTTGAATCGAATCAAAGTTTCTTTTTCTTTCTTTACTCTTGTTTTCTTTTACTCTCCTCTGATGTGTTGCAATCTAAGAGAATCCGATAGCCTCAAGACTACTTAGCCATTGCAAGTGCCCTTGATGGCCTATGGTGATGAACAACCCTTCTCTTGCTAGTATAGTTTGCCCTTTTATTCGCAGTGTAGATCGAGAATGGGGAAGATCCTATACGCCATGCTTGATTGCCTTCAAAGATAAGGTAAGTTGTCGCAACGGATCCAAGGTATATGAGCACTGAAGAGGTAAGTAATTTTTAGGTTGTCTTTCTTTTCTTTTATTCTTTAATTTCAATATCACAATCTCCAACCATTTTTATCACCCTTTTCAATTTCTTTGTATATAATCCATTTTTCATTTTCTCACCTTCTCAATCTACCACTTTCTCCCTAACTCACTTTAACCTAATTTTTCTCTTTTTCTTTTAAAGAACTAAAGAAGAACTTTAACCATTAATTGTAGCCTAAAAAAGAACTTACTAAAAGCTTCCATCGCTAGTCCCTCCTTGTGGATCACGACCCGCATAGCCACTTGCTATTGCGGTTGAATTGAGCACTTGCACTCTTTATTTTAAAGTTCTAAAATTCTGTATTTTGGTGCAGGTTCAAGCTCAATCAAAATTTTGGCGCCGTTGCCGGGGAGGAACGGTAAGTAATTCTCTTTAAAGTTTACATTTTTGGTTAACTTTCTTCTTTGTTTTTGTACAGATTTAAGAACAAAGAATTCTTGCTGCAGTGGACACATAAGTGGCCTTGAACTCTGCTTAAGAAAGCAGAGCCAAGAAGCCCTCAGATTTGCTACAGTCCTGTGGCAAACTAAGTGAACTACTAACCTGTATTTTCTGCATGTTGGCTGAATTGCGTAATTTAAATATCTGTAGCATTTATTTCCTTGTTTGTCTCACTGTATTTGCTTTCTAACCTCAACAGTAAAATGATGATTATAAATGCTAAAAAATGATTTAGAATTTGCATTTAGGCACGTGTCTATTTCATTACATTTTCTATTTACTGTTGATGAGTGCTGGAGTAAAGATACGTGTGCATAGCATCTAGTATAAGAACACTTTTGGATTGTTTACATTGCTTAAGTGTTGCTTTTCTTGTACACTGCACTAAATTGATCTAAGGGCTTGTCCTATAAACAAGATAAGGTGGGGAAGTCATTACCCTCCCTTAGCCCACAAACAATCTCCTCACTCACTAACCCAAGCCTAACTAAAAATGAGTAGACGTTGGCCCTACGGACATCTCGGACTCAATTAGGAGATTATCCTAAGGGGGAAACGTGTTAGAATTTGACTCCTGCCAAATCAGTGTCTAGAAAGGGGATTAAGGGCCGAAAGCCTGAAAGTTGGTGGTTACTTAATTAAGGAACGTCTTTGACGGATAACCTCCCACCAATCTTGCCCTGAGCTGGCTGATTAGTTTGTGGTCAAAGTCTGCATTATACCTCCTATGGACAGTCTAACTAGTTAGGAGTCGTCTAGGTCAAAGGTCTACCCTAACTTAGGTTAGAAATATTTTTTTTTCTTTTTGTTTGCTTATTTGTTTGTTTGTTTTTCTTTGTTTGTGTTTGATTGTGTGATATGGCTTATAACAATAATTTTTTCAATTTTAATGATAATCTATATTACACCCCAACCTCCTTTTTGGATATCACCAACCCGGCATATCATAACTTTAACCAACCTAGTGTGCCGGATTGGTCTTATCCGAATCAATATAACCCATGTCCCCAATCTTATAACTATAATTTTCAGAATAATTTCAACTCTTCACAGAGTCAGTGGGGATTCACCTCCCCCGAGTCTAATTTTCAACCAACTTGTCCTCCTTATCCACCTTGTCCACAATATTTTCAAGATTCATACTCAGTTCCACCAGTCCAAAATAGAAAACCATCAATTTTGGAAATGAGTATGCGTGAGTCCAAACAACAATCACAAAATCTGATAGACTCACAATTTTACCACCAATTCTAAAACAAAACTTCATCTTTTCAAGACCAATCGCAACAAAACGATGAACCTATCAACTATGAAAAGATGCTTGAAGCCATGACTCAGGCTCAAAACGCTCGTAATCATGAATAGATATGATGGTCCAAACTCTACGTTCTCACCGTTTGGCCAGTTCTGATGTCGTTAACCATTCTGTTAGAGCTGAAGAGTCATGTTATTTTGGAAACAAGGTTCCATTTCAGCACAATCATTTAAACTTGCCCAAACTCTAAATTTTGAAAATGATATTGACAGTTTGGCAAGTTATTCCTTTCCTGAAATAGAACTTGAGAATGAATATGATCCTGAACCTCAACTTAGTGATTCAATTCTACTTCCTGATTCGATAATGACTCCGGTGTCTTCACCTGATTTCAATCTTTTTCCCGAGTCAACATTGGACTTGAGTTTCAACTTCTTGATTTGGACCCACTTCCTGAACCAATCTCGATTCCTGAACCTTTACTTGGCTTAAGTCACTTTCCTGAGTCGGTATTAGTTCCCATACTTTCTAAGTTCAAGTCAATCATTCTATCTTTTCACACTCCATTTTGGGATAAGGCGGTTGACAAAATTGACTTTGAAATTAATTATGGAATTTGGAAATTAGATAGGGTCAAATATTTAATAAAAATTATTCATGTATATATCATTTTAGTGGGTTATATTAGAGAAATTTCTGGTGGGTTCCTCCGAACTCCACGAAAAGTCGATTGGGCCGCATTTCGTGGACCAATCATACCACCACCGGAACCACCACCTTAAGGTAGTATTTTCCTTCCCTCTCTTCTTTTTCATGTATCTATGCATTAATTCATACATTGAGGACAATGCATGAGATAGGTGTGGGGGAGGGTTCTAACATAACTTAGGTTTTTCTTTTTATTAATTTTTTTTAATATTTTCTTTACTTTTAAAAACTTTTTGAAAATAGAAACAATATTTTGACATATTTTTTGTAAGAAATTGAGTCAATTTTAAGGAATAGGAAAATCAAAATTAGGATTTCTTAAACTTGGTCAAAATAAGATTATTTGTTTGAGTTTTAGGGTTAGGAAGATAATTTGTCAAAGTAATTTAGTCTTGATCTTTACCTTAATGAAATATGCATACTTCATACACTTACACACTTAGGGTTCAAAAACAAAGATTCTTATGCCTTATATATAAATAAAAAAGAAAAAAATATCTATAAAGATGAAAAAATCTAATTATTGATTAGCTAGATACTTTGGCCTGAGCAAGCCTTAGTATTTATGTGAAAGATGATTAGATAAGTTTGAGAAAAAATAAAAATAAAAATCCTCTGATTAAGCTGGGTATTTGTGCCTAATAAAGCATAAGTATTCACGCCTAAAAGGGGTTCATATAATAAAATCCTTAGCTTTGTGGCCTTATTTGCTCGAGTCCTTAAGTCCTTGGGGTGTTTTCTCACCCGGTGCCCTAAGACCGTTTGTTTGGGAGTCATCGATTAAAGGCTCGTTACATGGGCAGATTAGAAAGCCTAATAGAACTAAAGAATAATACCACAAATATATATATATATATATATATATATATATATATATATATATATATATATATATATAAGGCATAAGAGTTAGAGTTAATGAACCCTTAGTCAAAATTTTTACGGTCACAAGGTGCATATGACTTAGGGTAAAGTAATAAACTAGATGAGAAGTACAATTTGACTCCTTACTTTGATTGATAACAAATTTTTGAATAGAGACTAAGTTTAGGAATGAAAAATTCAGTTTTCTTATAACTTATAGATTACTTAAATCTTACATTTATATTTCAAATATTTTTCATTTTCAAAATGCATTTCGAAAATACTAACTCGTTGTTTCTCTTTCTTTTGGATTTTGTGGGTGTAATCCACTGAAAACCCTCATGAGACAAAACTCGTCCTCTAGGGGTAACCTAGAGGTTTAACGGCTTGTTGCACAAGCTCAGTGCAATCGCGTGACCTGCGAAAGTGGTTTAATAATCTTTGGTTTAGTTTTGTTGTTTTGCTCGAGGACGAGCAAAAGATAGGTGTGGGGGTGTGATCGTACACATATTTTGCATTCTTTTCATTACACTCCTACATTTATCGTGTAATAAATCTGCTAATTTCTTTGTCTTAAATGTCTATTTTGTAGAAGATAATAATAAATAGAAAGAGGATTAAACCAAATAAATACCAGTTAAAATCAGATTTAACTGGATCTATTTGGTTAACTGAGGATGATCCCAGATCTAATTAGAACAAATCAAGGATATGGGCAAATGTTCAGCTGAAGATCAGAGCAAATCAGAAAGATAACACCAAATGGAAATCAGTAAAATTCAGATTTCTATAAATCCATTTTGGTTAGCTAAAGATCAATCGAGGATAATATGAAATACAGAGAGATAAATGGATAGAGAGAAGATCAACGGATGAGATGAAGCAAGTTTGACTCAGATTCTGACTGGATACATTTCAGCATTTGAATCATAACTTTCGCTACCGAATCTCAAATCTGATGATTCAAGATGATCCAGAAAGCGGACTTATAGAGCTACAACTCTTATGTTGATCACTATTTCTAATTCTATCATTTAATAAGTGATATTCAGCAATCAATACGCTAACAAACTGCAGATCAGAACTGAATATTCACATCAAATCAAGTTTGGAGATAAGGAAGGATTCAAATTCAGAAATAGCCAGCTTTCCCTATCTTCATACTCCTCTAACCTATGCATTTCTTCTATAAATACCTGCAATCTCAAAGGCAAAGATGGACGACCAAGCAGAGAGTAGAATTTAGGCTAATTTGTAGTTTGTAACTTAGGTTTTTTATTTTCTTTCATGTAATTTTTACTTTTCTTTATGTAACTGAGAGAAGAGATGACTTTCATCGAGGAATGAGAGCAAGCTTGTACTGTAGGTGACACCAGTGTAAGTGATCTCTTCTTTCATTGTTATTTGAATCGAATCAAAGTTTCTTTTCTTTCTTTACTCTTGTTTTCTTTTACTCTCCTCTGATGTGTTGTAATCCAAGAGAATCCGATAGCCTCGAGACTACTTAGCCATTGCAAGTGCCCTTGATGGCCTATGGTGATGAGCAACCCTTCTCTTGCTAGTATAGTTTGCCCTTTTATTCATAGTGTAGATCGAGAATGGGGAAGATCCTATACGCCATGCTTGATTGCCTTCAAAGATAAGGTAAGTCATCGCAACGGATCCAAGGTATATAAGCACTGAAGAGGTAAGTAATTTTTAGGTTGTCTTTCTTTTCTTTAATTCTTTAGTTTCAATATCACAATCTCCAACCATTTTTATCACCCTTTTCAATTTCTTTGTATATAATCAATTTTTCATTTTCCTACCTTCTCAATCTACCACTTTTTCCCTAACTCACTTTAACCTAATTTTTCTCTTTTTCTTTTAAAGAACTAAATAAGAACTTTAACCATTAATTGTAGCCTAAAAGAGAACTTACTAAAAAGCTTCCATCGCTAGTCCCTCCTTGTGGATCACGACCCGCATAGCCACTTGCTATTGCCGTAGAATTGAGCACTTGCACTCTTTATTTTAAAGTTCTGAAATTCTGTATTTTTGTGCATGTTCAAGCTCAATCACATATCAAAGTGCATATATCACATATATCAAAGTATATCACATCTTAAAACTTCACAAAACAGTATAAAATATAAAGCATAAATGCAAAGTGCACATATCAAAGTATTTTTACAAAAGTCAACTCAATACAAGGAATATCATCTAAGACTCGTCGTTTTGTCTGTCACTAGTGTTGTCACCCCCACTAGGCTGCCTGGCGCTTTGTTGACTCACCGCAAATTAGGCTATGAACAACTGAATCTCTCTCTGAGTAGCCTCAAGATTGGCAATCCTCTGTCGATCGGCCTCCAACTGCGGCCTTATGGCCTCAGACTCCTGCCTCATGGCCTCAATCTGCTGCTCAAGATGGACGATGTAGGGATTCCTCCTAGTGGGCTGGGTGCTCTGGGAACATCTACGTGCAGCCCGAGCCTAGTGACACGTCCAAATGTCTCTGCTACTGCTCGTGTATTAGCGACGCTCTCGTCGCTGCCATCTGCTACCGCCGCATCATAATGCTTCTCGAGCTGGGGCTGAAAATTAACAAATATATAATAAGTCAAATTAGATGTCTATCATTTTCAAAAAATATAAGGATATATAACTAATCTTTAAATACTTACACCAATAGACATGGCGTCAGCAGAGACTGGCTTCCCCAGGGTGCGGGGCAAGGGAAGCTCACCCTCAAGAGCATCGAGCGCATCCATCTTCAGAAATTCCTTACTGTAGATCTCTTTTGCATTCGGCTCCCTTCCGCTGGCATCTATCTATTAAACATGCAAGAAATTTATAAAATAAATGAAAGGTAAAAATCAAATATGCTATAAAACTAAATGAATATAAATTTATACTCATAAATTTGCCCTGCTCTACAGAAAGAGCATCTCTACCCATCCTATGGGGTAAGTCATTTACAGCGCGAGAGGCCTTACATTTTTCCCTCTTCGACTACAAATTTTAAAAAAACAAGTCAGTGAACCAAATGGATAATAATATATAAAGAATTCAAAACTTTTTAATTTTATCAATCTGCTCCCGTCGTCCTGCTTGTTCTTTTCACATGTCGACAAGAAGTTCATCTAGGTCTCACTGTCGACTCTTTCCGGCTGTAATGCAGTAGCATCACCTATGGACCCCTAGCAGCGATCAAAAGTACGACAAAGTGAACAATTTTTGTTGTCGTTCCACTTCTTCCTGGCATTATCGTTGAATCACTTGCAGAACTTCCTTGGAATATCTCCCGTGTCATTCCAAGCTAGCAGTGAAAAATCACCCTGCATTTAACACAATGTCAGTTAGATTAAAATATATAAAGAATAAATATAAACATAAAATCTCAATAAACCATAACACAACTTACAGCCAACTCATGATATAATGCTTCAACTCTCCCTGAGTTCTTGTTGTAAGGCCAAGTCAGGGCTGGAAAGAACTTGTCCCAGTTGCAGACATGACGACTAATGTGATTTGAGAGTGCTGATCGGGGTGAAACCAGCACTTTAAAATGTATGTTTTGTAAAATCAGTGAAAAGCTTTTGCGTGCTAATGTTCCCTCGATACTTTCGTTATAGCATTGGCTCAACGGGTCGAATTCACAGGGATGGGAGGCGATAAAAGCATTAATAGTTTATGTTCACATCGTATGTTAACAAGTTATTCTTTGTTAAAGAATGAGAACAAGAAAAAGAAAATAAATCCAGAAGTAATAGGTGGAGAAGGCGATGAAAACAGTGATGTGAAAATAAAAGAGAAATGATTAACAAAACTAAAAGAAGATGAAACAAAGATGTTTTGGAACTTGCTTTTGATGAGACATTTGTGAAGCCATATCATTTGGAGCTCTATCACAAGCCTATTCAAGAGTTCTTCATGATCAAGACTTCCCAAAGAGAGTTGATAATGATGTGTATTGTAATTGTTGATAGCATGTTAAAAGCCTTGACGCACACACACATATCATAGTCTCTTAGTCGACTTATAGCCTATTATAGTTGACTTATAAATGGTATAGTCGACTTATTAATTTTCCTAGTCGACTAGCCTTTTGTCCTGAAAGATCCCAACTCTCTGTTTGTCACTATTAGTCGACTTAACAGTCTTCCTAGTCGACTAATAGATGGACTAGTCGACTTATAATATAGTTCTGGTCGACTTGGTTCAGTTTTCAGAAACTTGTCTTTTGAGTTTATCATGACCTGTCGACTTGGTCTTTTCTATAGTCGACTAACCTTGAGAAATTTGCCTACCCTAGTCGACTAACCCATATCTCAAGTCGACTAATGGCAGTTTCTGACTGTTTGACAGTTTCTTTTTTCTGGTATTTCCTTCAACGTTATCCAACGTTTAAACATTCAAAATGGTCCTAATAACTACCCTAACTAACCCTAGAGTTTAGCTATAAATAGGGTTGTTATCTTAGGCTAAAGATACCAATTCAAGTATATAGTTTTCTGACCAAAACTCTGAAAAATATTCTGGTTCTCTGAAAACTGTTCCCACTTCTAGTTCTTCACCAATTCTTACTCTTTTGTGAAGATCTCTGAAAGTTCACCTATAATAGCCCTTGTCCACGATCACATACTGAATCAAGGCTTATAGGAAAGTTTGTAATCACTCAAAGGAATCATTGTACAAGAGCGTCTTCTTGGTATAGAAGAGAAGTTGTACAAGGTGTTGTGTCTTCTTGGTTGTAAGAAGAGTTGTACACATTTGGCAAAGGGGATTTGTCAAGTGGTGTGCAAGGTGTTGATTTTGGGTGTACAAAGTCAAGGATAAAGGAAAATCTCAAGCGGGTGGCTTGGGGACTGGATGTAGGTCACGAGGACCGAACCAGGATAAATCACTCGTGTTTGCGATTGTTATCTTTTCTGTGATTTGTTTTTTCTTTATGTGCAAGTACGTTTATTTCTTTATACTAATATTCTTATGAGTGTTGACTCGTATATTTTAGATCCACAATTGGCATCATCTCGGGACCAACAATTAGTATCAGAGACCGGACCGGCATACAAGCCCTGCATACCTAGTCAACAACCATACAAGGATGGCAACGGAGTTTCCTTCGTCACAATTCAAAGAAGGACATTCTACACAACGTCCACCGCTATTTGACGGATCCAACTACAACTATTGGAGTGTAGAATGAAGATCTACTTGCAATCGCTCAACTACGAACTTTGGAACATTGTAGAAGCACCGTACACCAACCGACTACTCACTACAACGCTTGGAGTGATGATCAAAAGAAGAATGCGAACATTGACGCCAAAGCGATGAATGCTTTATTCTGTGCCTAACCAAAGAAGAATTCAACCGTGTGTCAACAGCCACTTCTGCAAATCAAATATGGCACACTCTTCAGGTGACACATGAAGGCACAAATAAGGTTAAAAAATCTAAGATTTCTGTTCTTGTCCACAGGTTTGAACTATTCAAAATAAAGGAGAATGAAACCATCTCAGAAATGGTTACAAGATTCACCGACATAACCAATTCCTTAGCATCCCTTGGAAAGGATACACCCAAGTCGAAAAAGTTCGCAAGATCTTTCGTGCACTCACACCAGATTGGGAGAAGAAGACAACTGCAATAGAAGAAGCGAATGATCTCTCGACAATGACATTAGAAAACCTTATTGGTAATCTAATGGCATATGAAGTGCAACTCAAAGAAAGAAAGAAGGATGAACAATAATCTCTCTCAAAGAAGAAAGAACTCACCTTCCATGCATCCTCAGACACGGACAATTCAGATGACGATGAAGAGGAGATGGCAATGTGATTGGGAAAGAGTAATGTAGAGTTATTACACAAGTATTCAATTCAAGAAGAAAGGTTTAGAGTTAACCTTGATGCTCGTTTACTCCACAAATGTATTCAAAGATCAATATACCCTTTCCAATCTCCGCTATAGCAATGGCTATACCGGGTCGATTCTCCGGGAGAGCTAGCGATAGAAGCGTTACGGTATGGAGTGAAGAAATGAAAAACGAAATGTCTTCTATGTATTTACACAAATGCAAGAAGCAACATGAAAAGAAGTGATGGATTTGTGCATTATGGAAAAAGAAATCAAAAGAACTTGGGTGAAGTGAGTTGCAAAGAAAGAAAAGCTAGTAAAGAAAGTGTTGGAAAACTTTGGATAAGAAAATACATGGCTAGCTAACTTTACCTCATTGCTAACTTGCTAAACTCAATGGTGATGCTAGATTGCCTCATGTTGATTCATTGGCAATAGGTATGACTTGCTTGTTTGTTCAAGTACTTTACCGTTATGAAGATGAGTGTTCTCTTGTTCTTAACTTGAAGCCTCATATGAATTCATTGGCTCTCTAGATAGATGTTCAATGATGAACTCTAGGATTGGTACTCAAAGATGCTAAGTTCGAAGAATCAACATTCATTCAAACATTCAAGACATAACAACAAATTAGATTGAAGTAGAGAAGTTGTTCTTACAAGTAGCATATGTAGGTGATCCATCTCCATGTTCCATCAAAGGCTCTTGTTCTAGACAAGGCTCTAAATGAGGCACACATGAGTCATATGGAGTATGAACAAGCAATTGCCAAGGGAAAGCAACTCTACTTCCTTGGTAAGTGAAAGAAACTATCACAATGCAAGTATAAAGATAAGCATCATCCAAAGAGATAGAAGTTAGCTAGGTAAGTTCTTAGCTAGCCATGCAATAGAGATTTAGCTATCCATTACACTAGAAACAAAGCAACTATTCATTATGTAAAGCAAAAGAACTAAAGCAAATGAAATAGCACTAGAATGAAAGCAAGAAATTAAAGCAAAGTAAAGTAGAACATACTAGAGATTGCAAAGAGATGAATGGAGCTCTTTTGATTAATCCTTGCCTACAAGAATGTCACTTCCTTGATACAAGCTTTCAAACAGCACTCTCTCTCTCACTTTGTCAAAATCTCTAGGAGGAAGAAGATGAAGACTAAAAACCTAGGAGAATAACAAAACAAAATACAAGAATTTCCCCTATTTTCTTCTCTCTCTTCTCTGTTCCCACGCACAGACCCTGGTCCTCTATTTATAGCCATCCATGAGAAGGATCTAGAGCCCTGGCCGTTGGCGCAAAATCTGAGCTCCAACTGCCTCCAAACTGCCGCAGATACGCGGGAAATCCCCAGATTTGGCGGCAAAATCTGGGCCGTTGAGCCCAGATTTTCTGTTGTGATCTGGTTGTTAGGTGGTTATCCACGTGGCCTTCTGGAAGATCCAATTGGCGCGCGGATCTCAACTGAATCCAAATTCAAATCTTGGGCTCTTTTGGGCTTATGGATTTAATCTCTTTAATTATTGCTAATTAAAGTGATTAATGGACTTTTTCTCTTTTAAGTTGTGGACCTGTAAAAATAGAGAGAAAAGGGGTTAAAAATCACATTTTATTTACAATATACATGGTATGGAAGTGGTAAAATATGCAAATATGTATAACAATCACACCCCCATACCTAGCTTTTGCTCGTCCTCGAGCAAAAAGAAAGAAAAAGAAAGAAAAATAAAATCCTAACTAATTTATTACACAACTTTCGTAGGTGACACGATTGCACTGAGCATGTGCAACAAGCCATTAAACCTCTAGGTTACCCTAGAGGAGGAGTGTTGTCTCCTGAGGGTTTTCAGCGGATTGCACCCACAAAATCCATAAAAAAGAAAACAAATGTTAGTGTTTTGAAAATGCATTTTGAAAGAGAGACATGTTTTCGAACTATTTTTGCAAAAATATAAGTGATCTAAGGTCATAAGTCCACCTATAATCATTCTTCCTTAAACTTAGTCTCCATGCAAGATCTTGTTTTTAATTAAGGTAAGAATTCAAAATTGGATTGAATATTTTATCTTTCATAAAACCTAGATAGTATGCACACCGTGACAGTGAAGATTTCTGGGATTTCAACTCTAACCATCAAGCCATTTATTTATATTCTTTTTTTTTTCTTTTCTTCCCTTAGTTTTCTTAGGCTTTCTAGTTCACCCATGTAGCGAGCCTATAACCGATGACTCCCAAACCAGAGGGTCTTAGGGCACCAGATGAGAAAACATCCGTCGGGTTTAAGGTCTCGAGTGAAAAAGGCCACAAAACTAAGGGGGATTATTCTTTTTGATCACCGTTAGGCGTGAATAATTATGCTTCTTGAGGCATAATTCTCCAGCTTAATGAGTGATGTTTTTCACCGTTAGGCGTGAATAATTATGCTTCTTGAGGCATAGTTATCCAGCTTAATAAGTGATGTTTTATTCTTTTTTTTTTTTATTTATTTTATGGCATTTTAGGTCTTTGTTTCCATCCCAAAATTGTGTAAGTGTGAAGTGCTTACTATCTAAGGCAAAAATTCAAGATAAAAATATCTCACCAATTTTACTTACTTAGCCTATAATTTCAAACAAGATCTATTATTTCAACTAGGTTTAAGATGTCATAATTAAGGCTTTCTTAATTCCTAAGATACATCTTAATTTTCTTAAAAATAGATCAAAACTTTGTCTCTTATTTCAAAAAGTTTTTTTTTCCTAAAAGAAAATAAAATCTAACAAGAAAATAGAAAATCTACAAAGAAAAGTAAAAAATCTAAAAAGAAAAAACCTAAAAAGAAAATGAAAATCCTAAAAATAAAAAGCCTAAAAAGAAAATAAAAAATCCTATGTTAGTATCTACCCCCCCATACCTATCTCATGCATTGTCCCCAATGCATGCAATATGAAATGATGCATGAAATAGGTAAAGGACAAAACTACTCCCTCTGTCGTTTTGGACCCGCGTGGTGCTAGGTCCAGCCGACTGTGATCTCCTCAATGCTGCCTCCATCCCGTCTAATCGAGAGGATTGCTCCTCTACCTTCTTTCTCAGCCTCACTTAACCCCTAACGATTTTCTTCATGCCCTTCCAGATGGTGGACATGAAGGCTCTTGGTTCCGTTGGGGGGTCCTGCCTCCAAAAATGGGGCTCATCTATCCTCTCTAGGCTTTCCTCCGAGGATGACTCCACAGGTACAGTCTCAGGCTGGGCACTGGGTGTCCAGAGCGCCTGCAAGCAACCGTTGTATGAGCTTGTGGGTCTCTCTACAGTAATAGGTACTCGGTCAAATGTATTAAAAACAGCGTCTGACATGAAATATTTACACAGACGTGTAATTAAGATGGAATGAGAATACTTTGCACACCGAGTGCGGGAGGAATTTTCAAGAATGGTTCGGAAGATGGCCCGATTCAAACAGACCGTGTGGTTTTGTGTCATTAAGTCATGGATTATCTGTAACACGGGTCTGTTGAAGGAGGATTGATGGTCAAGCCCAAAAATATTGCGTTGGACCCAGCGGCCAATGCAATGAACATTTCTAAAAGTCGTGTTGGCTTTGAGCCCACGATCCTGAATTGTGCAGCGGACACCCATGATGGTTAAGTAATCTAGCAATGGCAAGGGGTCGCTATGGTGGGGATGATTGGGGACATGAGTGATTTCAGCAATAAGTGGGATGGTGACAAAGATATCACCGAATGGCGTGTGAGATACAAATTGGTACGTGTCATGATTCACAGATGATTGATCAATTGAATTGTAAAAAGTATTGACAAGATCAGGACAATAGTAGGCATCGTGCTCATTGTTATCATAGACCAAAGAGTACCAATTCCAAGCACGTATTCTATCCACAAAAATGTGCCCATACCCCCCACTTTCATTCAAAAGTACGAAAAAATCCCTTTCCACATACAAATTCGGTGCCATATATGCTAAGGGAAGTAAAGCAAAGGATTTGAGATAGGAAAATGCAAACCACCCCCGGAGATCGTGGGGGGAAATCCAAAACAGTTGTGCAGAAGGCACCCGAGACAGAATTTGGAAGAGTTGCTCTGGATCTGCCACTGGAAGTAGAAATCAGCCAGGCAGAATTTTTCTGGGCGCCAGAGGTGGCCAGAGTGCGGTGGAATTTCGGCTGAAAATGGGTTTTTGCGACAAATCTGAGGATTCTAGTGAAGGGAAATTTGGCAGAGGTCGGATCTTGAAGGAGGTTCTCAGATCTGAAAGGAAGTCTTCGTTTTTAGGAGTATTTATAGGGGTAGGTAAAAATGGGATTTCCAAATTTATCCCTAGGTCAAAGGTATATTTACAACCCTAGGTCAAAGGAGTTTGGAAATGAAAGGAATCCTAGGGAAGAGAAAATCCTAGGAATGTGAAACTCTTATAAGCACAAAAATCCCTAATTTTTTTATTTATTTATTATTTACAAAAAATGTAAAAGAAAATTATTTACAAGTGTGGTCCCAAAATGATATTCAGGAAAATGCACGGGAAACTATACAGATGGAATTGTCACAAATAAACTGGGTCGCAAAGACCCAATTCGTGAACTTCGTGTGACATGACTTCAGTGGTAAGGAATGGCTTTAGACGTTGTCCGTTCACAGTGAATATGTTGCCATTATTCGGGTCAAGAATCTCGATCGCACCGTGGGAAAAAACTTTGTGAACAATGAATGGCCCTGACCACCTGGTTCTCAATTTACCAGGGAAAAGGTGGAGTCGTGAATTGTATAATAGAACCTTTTGTCCTACGACAAAAATCTTTCTGTGAATGGACTTATCGTGAAAAAGCTTGGTTCTATGTTTAGTGATCCGAGCGTTGTCGTATACTTCGTTTCTTAACTCTTCAAGCTCAGATAACTGCAACTTCCGTAGAACACCGGCTTTATCCAAATCTAAATTCAGCTGCTTTAAAGCCCACATTGCTCGGTGTTCTAACTCAACAGGCAAGTGACAAGGTTTTTCAAATATAACTCGATATGGAGACATACCGAGGACAGTTTTGTAGGCGGTCCTGTATGCCCATAAGGCATCAGTGAGTTTGATGGACCAATCCTTACGGTTCTGTCCTACAGTTTTCTCCAAAATGAGTTTTATCTGTCTATTCGTTACTTCAACTTACCCGTTGGTTTGAGGATGATAGGCCGTGGACAATTTGTGAGTAATAGAGTATTTTCGCATCAAAGCTTCAAAAGCCCTATTGCAGAAATGACTCCCATTATCGCTTATTATCGCACGGGGGGCTCCGAAGCGAGAGATGATGTTTTCTCTTGAAAACTTAATGACAACATGGTTGTCATTCGCCCGTGTTGGAATTGCTTCAGCCCACTTGGAAACATAATCTACGGCTACCAAAATATATTGGTTACCGTAGGACAGAGGAAAGGGTCCCATAAAATCGATGCCCCAGAGGTCGAAAATTTCGACTTCCAAGATGGGTGTGAGGGGCATCATGTCTCTTTGTGTGATACGACCCATCATTTGACACTTATCACAGAGCTTGCAGAAATTATATGCATCCTTAAAGAGAGTGGGCCAGTAGAATCCACTCTGAAGCACTTTCTCAGTAGTTTTCCGTGGACCAAAATGTCCACCGCAAGCTAACTTGTGACAGAATGTCAAAACGCTCTGATGTTCATCCTCAGGAAGGCATCTACGTATGATTTGGTCAGGACAGTATTTGCATAAATACGGTTCATCCCAAAAGAAGAACCGCATTTGGCGCAGAAAACGGTGTTTTTCTTGTCCTGACCAATGAGAAGGTATTTGCCTGGTAGCAAGGTAGTTCACTATATCAGCATACCAGGGCTCTCCACACATCTCAAAAATATGCTCGTCAGGAAAATCATCGTTAATCGGTATTCTCTCTTTAGGTGCATTTGGGATTCTCGACAAATGATCTGCTACCACGTTCTCAACGCCCTTTTTATCTTTAATCTCCAAATCAAACTCTTGCAAAAGAAGTATCCATCGAATCAGTCTTGCCTTAGCATCCTTCTTTTGCATCAAGTATTTTAGGGCGGAGTGATCAGTGAAAATAATAGTTCTGGACCCTAGCAGATATTGACGAAATTTCTCCAACGCAAAGACAACTGCTAAAAATTCCTTTTCAGTAGTTGTGTAATTGAGTTGGGCATCATTTAGCGTTCTGCTAGAATAATAGATTACGTGTTGCCTATTATCAATACGCTGCCCTAAAACAGCGCCTATAGCAAAGTCAGAGGCATCACACATAATCTCAAAAGGCTTGGTCCAATCTGGTGCAGAGATGATCGGTGCAGAGACAAGTCTACTCTTAAGCTCTTTCCACGATTTTTGACATTCCTCATCAAAGATGAAGGGTACATCCTTTCCTAAGAGATTTGTCAAGGGTCTTGCAATGTTGCTAAACCCTTGAATAAATCGCCTATAGAAACCGGCGTGCCCTAAAAATGATCTAATGTCTTTTAAGCACGTCGGTTCAGTGAGCTTCGTTACGACTTCCACTTTGGACTTGTCTACCTCGATTCCTATTCTTGATACCTTGTGCCCAAGTACGATTCCTTGCTTGACCATAAAATGACACTTTTCCCAATTAAGTGTCAAGTTTTTCTCCATACAACGTTGCAAAACTAGCTTCAGATGGTACAAGCATTGCTCAAAGGAATCCCCATAGATCGAAAAATCATCCATAAAAATTTCCAAAATTTCTCCACCATGTCTGAAAAGAGGCTCAACATGCAACGTTGAAACATTGCAGGAGCATTACATAGACCGAAGGGCATCCTTCGGTAAGCAAATGTTCCAAAGGGACAGGTGAAGGTAGTCTTATCTTGGTCCTCGGGAGCGATTGGGATTTGGTTATATCCTGAATATCCATCCAGGAAACAGTAATACTCGTGTCCTGCCAATCTCTCCAGCATTTGATCGATGAATGGAAGAGGAAAGTGGTCTTTACGTGTGGCGGTGTTCAACTTCCTATAATCAATACAAACTCGAATCTTCGTTGGAAGACGTGTTTGTATCAATTCTTTATTCTCATTCTCCACCACAGTAAATCCAGCTTTCTTAGGCACAGTGTGAACTGGACTTACCCATTGACTATCAGATATGGGATAGATAATCCCATTGTCTAATAGTTTCAATATCTCAGATCTAACAGCTTCTTGCATAATAGGGTTAAGTCTACGCTGTGGGTCTCGTTTAGGCTTAGCATCTTCCGTCAAGTGAATCATATGTTGGACAATGGAAGGACTAATCCCCTTGATATCAGCCATGGTCCAACCAATGGCTTCTCTATTTTCCCTTAACACAGTCAGAAGGTCCTCTTCTTGTTGCTCAGTAAGATTGGATGCAATTATTACAGGAAAGGATTCCTTCTCATCCAAGTACTTGTACTTGAGATGGTCGGGAAGAACCTTAAGCTCAGAAGAAGGGACCGGATCTATAACTGGTTGCTCATGGTGCAAGGGAAGAATAAGGGTGGAATTAGTAGTCCTTTCAACAATTGATCCAACAATCTGATCAAGGTTGAAATCATCTGACTCCAACTCAAATTCCTCTTCAGACTCATACTCAACCTCCTCCACATGTTCGCTGGTTAACCTTCTATCAAGTTCACATCAAAAGACTCATTGTCCACATCCCTTGGCTGCTTTCCCAGATGGAAATTCACCTCCTTCGTCATATCTCCGAACGTTAGCCTCATCGATCCATTTCGGCAGTTGATGATCGCATTCGCGGTGGCTAAGAAAGGACGTCCTAGAATGACGGGTGTCTGTGCTCTGTGATTTTGTACGGGTTGTGTTTCAAGAACAACAAAGTTCACGGGGTAAATGAATTCCCAGACCCGTATTAAAACATCTGTAATTTCCCCCTTGGGAATCTTTACAGAGCGGTCAGCCAATTGGATAGTCATCTGGGTTAGACGAAGGTTGCCTAACCCTAACTGCTGATATACGGAAAAGGAGAGAAGATTGATGCTCGCGCCCAAGTCTAGCAAAGCCCTATTTATGGTGGTCTGCCCTATGATACAAGAAATGGTAGGGCTCCCTGGATCTTTGTACTTCACAGGGATCGGACCATTGAGCAGTTCACTTATGTTGGAAGCCAAAAAGACTTTTTTAGGGACATTTGCTTTTCTCTTTTTAGTACACATTTCTTTCAAAAACTTGGCGTAGGATAGGACTTGTTGAATGGCATCTAAGAGAGGGACATTGATTTGTACTTGGTTAAATATCTCTCTTATCTTCTCCATGTGAGCGTTCATCTTATGATTCGTAAGCCTATTTGGAAATGGGACAACAGGCTTATATGTTTGCTCATCAACTTTCTCTTTTCTTTTTGACTGAGAAGTGGATGGTTGTGTGCTTGATGAAGGACTATCTTGCATGGGTTGTACTGGAACAGAAGGTGGTGACACAGATTTGGGAGACTGATTTGAAACCTTGTTATCTACATGCTTTCCAGATCTAAGGATTTGAATGGCTTGGCATTGGCTGGGTCCCAAGTCTTCAACTTCGTGCAGAGGAAAATGGGCTTTGGGATTGGGCACAGGTTGGTTAGGTAGCATTCCTTTTTGTCTTTCAGTCAAAGAGTTAGCCAACTGTCCTATTTGAATTTGCAATTTGTTCATATCCTGCTGCTGATTGTTCATCATTGCGGCTTGGGTCTTAGATAAGGTCTCTATCATTTTCTCCAATTCAGAAATTTTCTTGTCTGAAGGATTGGGTGGTAGATGATGCTGAAACTGGGGCTGAAAATTTGCTTGGTAAGGCACAGGATTTTGATATGACTAGAATCTGGGTGGACTCTGATATGAATGAACATTTGGTGGGTTCTGGTGGTAAGTCGGTGGATGAGACTGAGCAGGGTATTGTTGTGGAAATGGTTGTCTCGGCTGCTCAGGGCCAGACTGACTCCAAGAGAAATTCGGATGGTTTCGCCATCCCGGATTATAGGTTTTGGAGTAAGGATTGTAAGTGGGTCTGGTGTATGCGGCATTCGTACTCTCCTGAAACATTTGAGTTTGATAAACTGGACACTCCTCAAACAGATGATTCAGATCATGGCAGTAGGTACAACCCGGATTATCCACAGGTGATGGGTTGACCTGATTTACAGAAGAATTTTCCCTGGACTCTAGCAATTCAATCCTCTTCATCAATTGTGTGATTTTAGCTTCTGCAGCTATCGAGGATCCTATAGAATGTAAACCAGTTCTGGAAGTTGTGGGTGTGGGTTTCTCAGGACATGACTCCCACTGGACTGTCTTTTCAGCTAAAGCCTCAAAAAGATCCCAACCCTGATCTTCATCCTTCTTTAAGAATTCTCCTTGACACATGGTTTCAAGGAGCGTCTTAGTCTGATAATCAAGCCCATCATAGATAATCTGGCACTGGCGCCATTTTTCTATACCGTGATGGGGACACAGGGCTACTAGGTCTTTGAAGCGCTCAAAATACTTCCAAAAAGGTTCATTGGCTTCTTGTTTGAACTGCATTATATTCTTCCTCATAATGGCTGTCTTATGGATAGGATAAAACTTTTTAAGAAAGACCTTAACGAAATCATCCCAAGAAGAAATTGAGCTAACTGGGAGATTATAAAGCCACTTCTTAGCGATATCCTTAAGTGCAAAGGGGATGAATCTAAGTCTGACAGCATCATCGGTAAGCTGGGAAATCCTCATCATAAGGCATACTTCTTCAAACTCTCGAATGAAGAAGTATGCATCCTCAGATTCAAGGCCATGGAATCGTGGAAGTGTGTTTATGAACTGGGGCTTCAACTCAAAATTATTTCCATTAGTGTTCGGGAGGAGAATACAAGATGGAAGTGATGTGCGAATAGGATAGAACTTGTCTTGCAACGACACGTTGTTCGTCATGATTGGAATTGTGTCGAGTAGTGGTGTATGTGGCAGTGTAGAAGTTCTTACAAGCCTAGCAGAATTCGGATCTCGATACCACTCTTGCATACAATTACACAATCAACGTGCACCTTTCACACAGGCGGAAAATGAAAAATAACAATCAAGAAAAAAAGAAAAATCAATCCAAGTTTTCTAGGTTTCCTGGACCTAGACGACTCCTAACTTTAGATCGTCCACAGGAGGTTCGGTGTAGACTCTGACTATAAGCAAATCAGCCAGGGAGGGTCAAGGTTGGTGGGAGGTTTTCCGTCAGAGACGTTCCTTAATTAAGTAACCAGCAACCTTCGGGCTTTCGGCCCTCAACCCCTTTCCTAGACACTGATTTTACAAAAGTCACTTTCCAACACTTTTCCCCCTTAGGATAATCTCCTAAGTAAGTCCGAATGTCCCTAGGGCCAGCGTCTAGCAGTTTTTATTTAGAAGTTTAGGATTGTGAGTGCGTGGGAAAATGGTTTTTGGGCTAAGGAAGAGGTGATAAAATCCCCACCTTATCTTTCTTATGGGATTTGCCCTTAAAGTTGATTCGTGCAAGTGTACGATATAACAAACAAGGTTCACTCAAAGCGTAATTAAATCAAGCAAAGAGTGAGTCCTAGTCTATATGCTATGCTTACGTACCTTGCCTCTAGCACTCTTCAACAGTAAAAGTAAAGGAATTGAAAGACACGTGCCTAGAGATGCAAATGTCTAAACAATTTTCTTAACTTGCAACAAATTTTTTACTGTTGATTAGCAGATATAAGGTGAAGCATACAAGATTTTATGTATTGCAGCAGATGTATTTTGCATAGAAGCAAGCCCTGCAGAAAAGTGGTCAGTAGTCAACTCCTCTTTGCCGCAATTCTGCGGCAAAAGCCCAGAATTTGCGACAATTTGGAGGGATCATGGTCTCTGCTTTCGAGAGCAGAGGCCCAGGTCCACTTATATGTTTCTGCAATGCAAGATTTGCTGTTTCTTCAACCTGTACCTGCAACAGAGAAGAGTATTCGTTTAATTCTTCACTTGAAAACAAATACCGTTGCTCTCCCCAGCAACGGCGCCAAAATTTGATTGGGAAAGAGTAATGTAGAGTTATTACAAAAGTATTCAATTCAAGAAGAAAGGTTTAGAGTTAACCTTGATGCTCGTTTACTCCACAAATGTATTCAAAGATCAATATACCCTTTCCAATCTCCGCTATAGCAATGGCTATACCGGGTCGATTCTCCGGGAGAGCTAGCGATAGAAGCGTTACGGTATGGAGTGAAGAAATGAAAAACGAAATGTCTTCTATGTATTTACACAAATGCAAGAAGCAACATGAAAAGAAGTGATGGATTTGTGCATTATGGAAAAAGAAATCAAAAGAACTTGGGTGAAGTGTGTTGCAAAGAAAGAAAAGCTAGTAAAGAAAGTGTTGGAAAACTTTGGATAAGAAAATACATGGCTAGCTAACTTTACCTCATTGCTAACTTGCTAAACTCAATGGTGATGCTAGATTGCCTCATGTTGATTCATTGGCAATAGGTATGACTTGCTTGTTTATTCAAGTACTTTACCGTTATGAAGATGAGTGTTCTCTTGTTCTTAGCTTGAAGCCTCATATGAATTCATTGGCTCTCTAGATAGATGTTCAATGATGAACTCTAGGATTGGTACTCAAAGATGCTAAGTTCGAAGAATCAACATTCATTCAAACATTCAAGACATAACAACAAATTAGCTTGAAGTAGAGAAGTTGTTCTTACAAGTAGCATATATAGGTGATCCATCTCCATGTTCCATCAAAGGCTCTTGTTCTAGACAAGGCTCTAAATGAGGCACACATGAGTCATATGGAGTATGAACAAGCAATTGCCAAGGGAAAGCAACTCTACTTCCTTGGTAAGTGAAAGAAACTATCACAATGCAAGTATAAAGATAAGCATCATCCAAAGAGATAGAAGTTAGCTAGGTAAGTTCTTAGCTAGCCATGCAATAGAGATTTAGCTATCCATTACACTAGAAACAAAGCAACTATTCATTATGTAAAGCAAAAGAACTAAAGCAAATGAAATAGCACTAGAATGAAAGCAAGAAATTAAAGCAAAGTAAAGTAGAACATACTAGAGATTGCAAAGAGATGAATGGAGCTCTTTTGATTAATCCTTGCCTACAAGAATGTCACTTCCTTGATACAAGCTTTCAAACAGCACTCTCTCTCTCACTTTGTCAAAATCTCTAGGAGGAAGAAGATGAAGACTAAAAACCTAGGAGAATAACAAAACAAAATACAAGAATTTCCCCTATTTTCTTCTCTCTCTTCTCTGTTCCCACGCACAGACCCTGGTCCTCTATTTATAGCCATCCATGAGAAGGATCTAGAGCCCTGGCCGTTGGCGCAAAATCCGAGCTCCAACTGCCTCCAAACTGCCGCAGATACGCGGGAAATCCCCAGATTTGGCGGCAAAATCTGGGCCGTTGAGCCCAGATTTTCTGTTGTGATCTGGTTGTTAGGTGGTTATCCACGTGGCCTTCTGGAAGATCCAATTGGCGCGCGGATCTCAACTGAATACAAATTCAAATCTTGGGCTCTTTTGGGCTTATGGATTTAATCTCTTTAATTATTGCTAATTAAAGTGATTAATGGACTTTTTCTCTTTTAAGTTATGGACCTGTAAAAATAGAGAGAAAAGGGGTTAAAAATCACATTTTATTTACAATATACATGGTATGGAAGAAGTAAAATATGCAAATATGTATAACAATCACAATGCTTTCAAGAAAATTCAGAAGATTCTTGAAGCAAGGTAAGTTTAAATGTTTTAATTGCAATAAAACAGGTCATATGAAGAAGGATTGTCCATTGCTCAAAAATAAAGGTAAATTAAAGAGCAAAAAGTTCAGAAAGAAGAAAGACTACCAAGCATCATGGGAAAACAGTGATTCCTCTTCCTCTGATGAAGAAGAAACTACTGAACATGCTAACATCTGTTACATGGTGCTAGAAGAAGATGAGATACAATTTACTGAACTTTTAGATGCATTCCATGAATTATTCAATGATCTAAAGAATGAAAAAATGAAGAATAAAGATTTATTAAAGGAAAATGAAAAACTTTTCAAAGAAAATTCATGTTATGTCTCTCAAGATTCTTCTATAAATTCTCAAAAAGATGATTTTGAAATAGTGATATCATCATTGAAAAAGGATAATGAGAATTTTATAAAAGAAAATATTTTGCTTAAAAAGGAAACTGTATCATTAAATGAAAGAATTTCTGTGTTAGATAAAGACATGTCAGTTTTCAAAATAAAATATGAAGAGATTTTGAAAAATGTGACTAAGTTTAATCAAGGAAAAGAAAAGTTGAATGATTTGTTATCATATCAAAAGATATCACATAATCATTATGGTCTTAGATTTTTTGAAAAATCTTCATATGTTAGTAATCCATATAATTCTTTTGTGAAAAGAAAGTCTGATAATATTTCAAAAAGAATTAAGAATAAGTTTATATAGATTCCTAAAAACTTAAGCATTTTTGATAAAAATACTTAAGTTGCATCATACATACATGATATATGTAATTCATGCAATTATGTGTATACTAACAGATGGAAACTAAATTCAAATTGGGTTTGGTCTCCTAAAGGTTAATGCTTTACTCTTATGATTGGTACCATCTAATGTCTATCTTTCAGGTACCATATAAGAAGTTTGATAAGAACAATACTTCAAATATTTATCATATATATACATGTTATGATATATTTGTTGCAGGGGGAGAACACAAATGCTTCTATATCTGTTATAACCCATTTTCTGCAGGGGGAGAACATATAACTTATTTTCTGTAGGGGGAGTATTTGTGCATACAAAGTGTCATCATCAAAAAGGGGGAGAATGTTGGAACTTGCTTTTGATGAGACATTTGTGAAGCCATATCTTTTGGAGCTCTATCACAAGCCTATTCAAGAGTTCTTCATGATCAAGACTTCCCAAAGAGAGTTGATAATGATGTGTATTGTAATTGTTGATAGCATGTTAAAAGCCTTGACGCACACACACATATAATAGTCTCTTAGTCGACTTATAGCCTATTATAGTCGACTTATAAATGGTATAGTCGACTTATCAATTTCCCTAGTCGACTAGCCTTTTGTCCTAAAAGATCCCAACTCTCTGTTTGTCATTATTAGTCGACTTAACAGCCTTCCTAGTCGACTAATAGATGGTCTAGTCGACTTATAATATAGTTCTGGTCGACTTGGTTCAGTTTCTAGAAACTTGTCTTTTGAGTTTATCATGACCTAGTCGACTTGGTCTTTTCTATAGTCGACTAACCTTGAGAAATTTGCCTACCTTAGTCGACTAACCCATATCTCAAGTCGACTAATGGCAGTTTCTAACTGTTGGACAGTTTCTATTTTCTGATATTTCCTTCAACGCTATCCAACGTTTAAACATTCAAAATGGTCCTAATAACTACCCTAACTAACCCTAGAGTTTAGCTATAAATAGGGTTGTTATCTTAGGCTAAAGATACCAATTCAAGTATATAGTTTTCTGACCAAAACTCTGAAAAATATTCTGGTTCTCTGAAAACTGTTCCCACTTCCAGTTCTTCACCAATTCCTACTCTTTTGTGAAGATCTCTGAAAGTTCACCTATAATAGCCCTTGTCCACGATCACATACTGAATCAAAGCTTATAGGAAAGTTTGTAATCACTCAAAGGAATCATTGTACAAGAGCGTCTTCTTGGTGTAGAAGAGAAGTTGTACAAGGTGTTGTGTCTTCTTGGTTGTAAGAAGAGTTGTACACATTTGGCAAAGGGGATTTGTCAAGTGGTGTGCAAGGTGTTGATTTTAGGTGTACAAAGTCAAGGATAAAGGAAAATCTCAAGCGGGTGGCTTGGGGAATGGATGTAGGTCACGAGGACCGAACCAAGATAAATCACTCGTGTTTGTGATTCTTATCTTTTCTGTGATTTTTTTTCTTTATGTGCAAGAACGTTTATTTCTTTATACTAATATTCTTGTGAGTGTTGACTCGTATATTTTAGATCCACAATTGGCATCATCTCGGGACCAACAAGATGAACAAAGAAGTTGGTGAAAACAATGAAGAAAATGAGAAAATGGTTTGAAATTGATTTTTAAAATAAGATAAAAGAAACTCATGGCTACTAACTACTAATAGCCCCACTAATCATGCTAACCTCTCAGTGATAGTTGCCTCACATGGATCCTTGACCATCACTAGTCCTTGGCTTCAAGAGACGATACAAAGCATGACTCATAAGATTATTCTTCAACATTCAAACAACACATCCATCCACACAACAAGTTGTAAGCTACTATTAAATTATCAAAACCGGTTAGAGGTGAGCATGAAACAAAGAAGACATTACAAGTTAGCAAGTTAGTGGGTTAGAAGTTAGAAATGTAAGAATGTTAGAATCCATCATCATGAGCCATCAAAGGATCTTGCAAGAGCAAGGCCTTGTAGATGCTATTAGATTCATGTAAATTATCAAGTAAAGTGGTTAGATGGTTAGTGGTTAGATTACCATGAGAAGAAAAATTAGCTAAGCATCATGTAGAAGATGGAGAAGATTACAATAGAGAAGAAAGGAGACACCTTTACATAGATTGTCACCATCTATTATATCAATCTCTCTTTCTCTCTCTGAATCTCTCAACCTTATATATGATCTAAAAATGAAATGAAAATACAAAAGAAAAGAAAAGAAAAGAAGAACACCTACACTAAAAGAGAGAAAATCTAGCCTATTTCCCAATCTGCTTACGTCTTAGTCAAACCCGGCAGTATTTATAGGCAAATGAAGACTCTGGAAGGCGAGACGAGGACACGCGTCAAAAATCAACGCGTAGGCCCACCAAATTGCCGCGAAAACGCGGCAATTTATGTCCCTGGTTTTGGTGCGCGGATTCGTGTCGCTTCAAGAACCTGCCAGATATGCTCAGATTCGGTTATTTGGGTCCAGATTTTTGTCAGACACCCGCCAACGTCTAAATTCAATGTATTTTCTAAAAACTCTCTAGCTTGTCCTCCAAGAAATTCGGATTTAATTACCCGAAAATGGGCTTAATTAAACTCTTATTACTTCTTTGCCCCTAAACTCTTGATTATCTGCAAAATAGACCACAACATGGTTCGAAGTGATATTTTATTCATAAATCAGAAGAAAAATGCGATATAATAATGCAGAATTGTAAACTAGTCATACCCCCACACTTATCTTTTTGCTCATCCCAAGCAAAACAAGAAAAAAAAACTATACTACAAATGTTATTACACCACTTTCGTAGGTGACGTGATTGCACTGTGCGTGTGCAACAAGCCGTTAAACCTCTAGGTTATCCCTAGAGGAGGAGTTTTGTCTCATGAGGGTTTTCAGCGGATTGCACCACAAAATCCATAAAGAAAGAAAACAAATGTTAGTATTTTGAAAATGCATTTTGAAAGAGAGACAAATTTTTAAAATATTTTTGTAAAAATATAAGCGATCTAAGATCATAGGTCCACCAAAATTATTCTCTCTTAAACTTAGTCTATATGCAAGATTTTATCATCAATTAAGGTAAAAATTCAAAATTGGATTGAATATTTTATCCTCATAAAACCTAGATAATATGTACATTGTGATAGTGAAGATTTCTGGGATTTCAACTCTAACCATCAAGCCATTTATTTATGTATATATATATATTTCTTTTTTCTTCTCTTAGTTTTCTTACGCTTTCTAGCTTACTCAGGAAGTGAGCCTTCAACCAATAACTCCCAAACCATACGGTCATAGGGCACCAGATAAGAAAACATCCCTCGAGTTTAAGGACTCGAGTAAATAATGCCAAAAAACTAAGGAGAATTATTTATTTCTTATGATCATCGTTAGGCGTGAATAATTATGCTTCTTGAGGTATAATTATCCAGCTTAATAAGTGATTTTTTTATTCATTTATACCCTTTATTTTTTATTTATTTTTTATAGCATTTTAGGTCTTTGTTTTCATCCCAAAAATGTATAAGTGTGAAGTGCATACTATCTAATCCAAAAAATTCAAGATAAAATTATCTCTCTAAATTATTTTACTTAACTTAAAATCTTAAACAAGATCCATTATTTCGACTAGGTTTAAGTTGCCATAATTAAGGCTTCCTTAATTTCTAAGATCATCTTAATTTTCTTAAAAATAAATCAAAAATTCGTCTCTTATTTCAAAAAGTTTTTAAAAAAAGAAAAAATCCAATACAAAAGGAAAAATTTCTAAGAATATCCTAAAAGAAGTGAAAAAGAAAGAAAATCTAAAAATTCTATGTTAGTAGACCCTCCCCTACACTTATCTCATGCATTGTCCTCACTACATCGTGAATGTGTGTATGCATGAAATAAATAGAGAGGGAAGAAAAAAATCACCTCAAGATGGTAGTTCTGGTGGTGGTTTGATTGGTCCACGAAATACGGCCCAATCTAATTTGTATGGAGTTCGGAGAACCCACCACATACCTCTATAATACAACCCACTAAAATGATGTATATATGAATGATTTTTATTAAGAATTTTACCCCATCTAATTTTCAAATTTTCAAAATAATTTCAGAGTCAATTTTATCAATACTTTTGTCTCAAAATAGAGTATAAAAAGATGGAATGATTGATTTGGGCTCAGGAAGTACTTGAACTAATATCAACTCAGGAATTTGACTTAAGTCAAGGTTCAGGAGTCCAATTTGGTTTAGGAATCGAGTCTAAATCAAGAAACTGAAATCGTATTTCACATTCATTTTCTCACAATGGAATGTGACTTTCTAAGGTTGGTGATTCAAGTTCGAAAATGACAGGTATGAGAATCACAACTGACTCTAAAATGTTGCTCAAATCGGGTAACAAAACAGGAGTCATTATTAATTCAAGAATTTGAATTGGATCACAAATTTGAGAATTGAAGTCACATTCTTATCTGAGTTCAATTTCTTAAAAATGAGAACTTGTCAATTTGTCAATGAGACTTTCAAAAGTATGAAATTGGTCAAGTTCAATATAATCATACAAGATTGGTGATTCAATTTCATAATGAATAGGCACAGGATCCAATACGGACTCGGGTAAGGGATTGACATCAGGTAAAGATACCGGAGTTATTGTTGAATCAGGAAGTGAAATTGAATTACCAAGTTGAGGTTCAGGATCATATTCATTATCAAGTTCAATCTCAGGAAAGGGATAACTTGCCAACATGTCAATGTGGTTCTCAAAATTTTGATGTTTGTCAAGTTCAATTGGGGGTGCTGAAATTGAATCTTGTTTTCCAACACAACATGAGTCCTGGGTCAAATCAATAGAGTTAGAGATATCTGAATTGTTAAAGGTTAATAAGAGAGAGTTTTCTCATTCCTATAAATGTTAACTAATTTACTCAATTGTGTTTCCAATCTATTGATAGACTGGGCAGAAGATTTTTGAAATTATAACGACCCCTATAAGATATTTATACTCTTTTCTATATATGATTTTTCTTCAAGTGGATGTTCTAGAAAGGGAGTGCGGGAATCTTGGTTTCTTAAACAACAAGAGCGCTGGGTCAAATCGAGAGAGTTAGAGATATCTGAATTGGTCAAAAGTTGATAAGAGAGAGTTTCCTTATTCCTATAAGTGCTAACTAATTGACTCAATTGTGTTCCCAATCTATCGAAAGACTAAGTCGAAGATTTTTGAAATTGTAGCACGGACTCTTGTAAGATTTCTATACTCTTTTTTAGATATGATTTTTCTTCAAGTGGATGTTCTAAAAAGGGAGTATAGGAATCTTGGTTTTAAAATTTTGTGAAGATTGTGAGTCAACATGTTTTGAGATTGAAGCTCAGGCTCATGAAAGCATTCCATACTCATTTTCTGGGCAGATGGTTGGTCATTTTGAATAGGCAAAACTGAGTATGAATCATGAAAATATTATAGAATTGATAAATTGAGCTTCTTTTGTTAGGACTCAAGCATGGCTTATACAGCTTTTATACTTTTTTCTAACTCAGATTTTTCTTCAATTGGTGGTTCTAGAAAAAGAGTATAGGAAGCAAAATTGGAAAATGAATATTGTGAAAATTGTGAAAATTGTGGACAAGGTAGTTGAAAATTTGACTCGAGGGAGTTGAATTTGACTCTGTGAAGAGTGAAAATTATTTTAGAAATTATGGTTATAAGATTGGGGGTGGGTCATATTAAGTCGGATAAATCCAATCCGACCTATTTGATTGGTTCATATTATAAAAAGTCGGGTTGGAGTTATCCGAGTCAAATGAGGTCAGTGTGAAATATGGATTCATATTAGGATTGAAAGAATTGTTATTGTTGAATTTCATATTACAAACAAACACAAACAAAAAACAAAAAGCAACCAACAAATAAAAAAGAAAGAAAAAAATTAAAACCAAGCCTATATTAAGGTTGACCTAGACGACTCCTAACAGGTCGATTACCGGGGGGAGGTTGTTGTATGAATCTGACCACAAACTAATTGCTCAGGTAGGGGCAAAATACGGTGGGAGGTATCTGTGCGTAAGCAATGAGCCTTAATTACGCTAAACCACGGTATCTTTGAGGCGTAACCTCTTAATCCCCAACCTTAGACGCCGATTTCACAAGAGTAGGTTTCAAAATAAGTTCCACCCTCGGTCAATCTTTAGGGGTCAACATCTATCAATTTTTTTTAGGTTTGGGTTGTTGAGTGTGAAGGTGGTTTTTGGGCTAAGAAAGGGTGATGAAATCCCCACCTTATCTTGTATTGGGTTATGCCCTTAAGTCCAATTCATGCAAGTGTGCAATATAGACAAGAATATAACACAAAATGAATAAATCACCCATGTGTTTGTCCTATGCCATATGTACACCTCAGTCTAGATCACAACAACAAAACAAAATACAGTATATTAGAATTGAATTTGACACGTGCCTAAATGTAAATGTTTAAACCATTTTAAAAGCGTTCAAATACCGTATTTTAGTTCTTTAATTTATTACAATGTGTTGGCAATTAAAGTAGAAAATTAGCAGCAGAATATATCAATATATGAAACTTCAAAGAACCCTGCAAAAGATGAAGTCCAAATGCCACACAAAAGCCGCATTTTCACGGCTGTTCTTGGGTTTCTGCGGCAAAAATAAGGAAGCAGAGCCCCTGCTTTTAGAGTAAGAAAATGCAAGCAAGACTATACTTCTGCAATGCTAAGCTTTTGTAAAAATTGACCTGCACACCAAAACAAAGAAGAAAATGTTAACAAAAAAATGAAATCAAAACCATTCCCGTCCCCGACAACGACACCAAAAATTTGATCGGGGCGAAACCAGCACTTTAAAATGTGTATTTTATAAAATCAGTGAAAAGTTTATGCGTGCTAATGTTCCCTCGATACTTCCGTTATAGCATTGACTCAATGGGTCGAATCCACAGAGACGGAAGGCGATAGAAGCATTAACAATTTATGTCCACGTCGTATGTTAACAAGTTCCTCTTCTACATTCAAACAACACATCCATACCACACAACAAGTTGCAAGCAACTATTAAATCATCAAAAGAGGTAAGCATGAAATAAAGAAGACATTACAAGTTAGCAAGTTAGTGGATTAGATGTTAGAAATGTAAGAATGTTAGAATCCATCATCATGAGCCATCAAAGGATCTTGCAAGAGCAAGGCCTTGTAGATGCTATTAGATTCATGTAAATTATCAAGTAAGTGGTTAGATGGTTAGTGGTTAGTAGTTAGATTACCATGAGAAGAAAAATTAGCTAAGCATCATGTAGAAGATGGAGAAGATTACGATAGAGAAGAAAGGAGACACCTTTACATAGATTGTCACCATCTATTATATCAATCTCTCTCTTTCTCTCTCTTAATCTCTCAGCCTTATTATATGAGCTAAAAACAAAATGAAAATACAAAAGAAAAGAAATGAAAAGAAGAACACCTACAATAAAAGAGAGAAAACCTAGCCTATTTCCCAATTTGCTCGCGTTTCAGCCAAACCCTGTAGTATTTATAGGCAAACGAAGACTCTAGAAGGCGAGATGATCGGTCACTAATATTACACATTCATTATCATATTCTCATACATATTTTAGAATAAACTCTACTTTCTCTTAATTATTGTTTAATTTATTTGCAGGCCCATTCCTAAAGGAGAGGGAAGAGAAACGAGCCCAAAAGCCCATCAATTCTTATTTAAATCAGAATTAATTCGAAGTCAGTAAATCAGGGCAGATCAGGTCGGTTAAGATCGGTTGAAAGCTAGTTAGAACAAATTCCTACAAATCAATCGGTTGAAGCCAAAGATCAAAGGCCGTTTCATCATAATTCCGGAGATAAAACTGAAAATCCAGCTGAAGATAAAGTCATATCCCGAAACCAGGCTACTCTACCCTTCAGCTGTGGCCACCTGGCCACAGAAAGGCCGCGAAAACGTGGCATAAGCCGCGGATCCGTGGCTTTGTTAGGGAGTTGGGGGAGCCTTTGCTCCTCCTATCTTCATACGCCCTCCTATGTTGGGTTTTACCTATAAATAGAGGGTTTTTCAGAGCGTACAGAGAGGATGAGGCAGAGATAGAATTTAGTCCACTTTTTCATTTTTTGTAGTGTAGGTTTTTATTTTTCTTTTCATGTAATTTTCAGTTTTAATTTATGAAAATCAGAGGAGATCAGAGCTTCATAGGAGAATGAGAATGAAGCTTGTGCTGAGAGTGATACCGGTGTAAGATTTTCTTCTTTTCTCTTATTGTTATAAAATCGAATCTGTAGTTTTCCTTTTGTATGTACTTTGTTTTTATTTTTCTTCTTCTCTACTTTTCTTCTTTTGGTACCAATTGCTATCCAAGTGAGTCTTAAAGCATCGAAAGAGCCTTACCTTTGCGAGTGCCACCGATAGCTCATGACGATGGATTTTGAGTTTCATTCTGTATCACTTCATACTTGCAACGTCTTGATGATATAATGTGGAGGAGATGGGAATCAACTCTTATGGGCTATACGTTGATCGCCTCACTTCAAGGTAACATCATTGCAAAAGATTCAAGGTAAGCATTTGGCCAAAGGAGGTAAGTAACTTTTAGATTTTTTTCCTTTTAATTTTTTAGTTTAGAACACCACAATCTACACTTCTTTTATCACTCCTTTTTCCATTTCTTTGTACATATCATTTCTAGTTTCTCCATCTTCTTAATCTTCCATCTTCTTCCCAATTTAACTTTAACTTCATCTTTCTCTTTTCTTTTTAAGAACTAAAGAAGAATTTTTAACCATTAAAGGTAGCATAAAAGAGATCTTACTTAAAAAGTTTCCATCGCTAGTCCCTCCTTGTGGATCACGACCCGCATAGCCACTTGCTATAGCGGTAGAATTGAGCACCTTGCACAATTGTTATAAAAGTTCTGAAATTCTGTATTTTTGTGCAGGTAAAATCTCAATCAAATTTTGGCGCCGTTGCCGGGGAGGGACGGTAAGTAATTCTCATTAAAGTTTACATTTTTGATTAACCTTCTTCTTGGTTTTTGGTGTACAAGTTTAACAACAGGGAACTTTTGCTGCAGTGGACATATAAATGGCCTTGGACTCTGCTCAAGAAAGCAGAGTCAAGAAGCCCTCAGATTTGCTATATTTCTGTGACAATCTGAGTGAACTACTAACCTGTATTTTTCATAGGTTAGCTGAATTGCAAAGTTTAATATCTGTAGCTATTAATTTTCATGTTTGTCTCACTGTACTTTTCTAATCTCAACAGTAAAATGATGTTTGTTAAATGCTAAAAACTGTTTAGACTTTGCATTTAGGCACGTGTCTAATTCGTTTACATTTTACATTATTGTTGAAGAGTGCTGGAGTAAAAGGTACATTTGCATGGTATATAGTTTAGGAAACATTCTTGAGTGATTATTTGCTTGTTGAATGTTACTTTTCTTTATCCTGCACACTTTGCACAATCAATCTTAAGGGCTTGTCCTATAAACAAGATAAGGTGGGAAAGTCATTACTCTCCCTTAGCCCACAAACAATCTCCTCACTCACTAACCCAAGCCTAACTAAAAATGAGTAGACATTGGCCCTAGGGACATCTCAGACTCAATTAGAAGATTATCCTAAGGGGGAATGTGTTAGAATTTGACTCCTACCAAATCAGTGTCTAAGGAAAGGGATTGAGGGGCGAAACCCCAAAGGCTGGTGGTTTGGCTTAATTAGGCCCGTCACTTTTGCGCGGATACCTCCCACCAATCTTTCCCTGATCTGGCTGATTAGCTTGTGGTCAAAGTCTGCATTATACCTCCCGTGGACAGTCTAACCAGTTAGGAGTTGTCTAGGTCAAAGGTCTACCCTAACTTAGTTTAGAATTTTTTCTTTGTTTGCTTATTTATTTGTGTTTTATTGTGTGATATGGCTTATAACAATAATTTTTTCAATTTTAAGAGTAATCCATATTACATACCAACCTCTTTTTCGGATATTACCAACCCGGCATATCATAACTTTAACCAACATAGTGTGCCGGATTGGTCTTATCCGAATCAATATAACCCATGCCCCCAATCTTATAACCATAGTTTCCAGAAAATTTTAACTCTTCACAGAGTCAATGGGGATTCACCTCCCCCGAGTCTAATTTTCAACCAACTTGTCCTCCTTATCTACCTTTTCCACAATATTTCCAAGATTCATACTCAGTTCCACCAGTCCAAATAGAAAATCATTAATTTTGAAAATGAGTATGCGTGAGTCCAAATAACAATCACAAAATCTGATGGACTCACAATTTCACCACCAATTCCAAAATAATACTTCATCTTTTCAAGACCAACCGCAACAAAACGATGAACCAATCAACTATGAAAAGATGCTTGAAGCCATGACTCAGGCTCAAAACGTTCGTAATCATGACATAGATATGATGGTTCAAACTCTACGTTCTCACCGTTTGACCAATTCTGATGTCACTAACCATTCTGTTAGAGCCGAAGAGTTATGTTATTTTGGAAAACAAGGTTCCATTTCAGCACATGAACTTGCCCAAACTCTAAATTTTTAAAGTGACATTGACAGTTTGACAAGTTATCCCTTTCCTGAAATTGAACTTGAGAATGATTATGATCATGAACCTCAACTTAGTGATTCAATTCTACTTCCTGATTCAATTATGACTCCGGTGTCTTCACCTAATTTCAATCTTTTCCCGAGTCAACATTAGATCCTGTGCCAATTCATAATGAAATTGAATCGCCCATATTTGATGATCATCATATTGAACTTGACCAATTACTTTTGAAAGTCGCATTGATAAATTGACAAGTTCTCATTTTTATGAAATTGAACTCAATGAGAAATGTGACCTACATTCTCAATTTTGTGATTTAGTTCAAATTCCCGAATCAATATTGACTCCTGTTTTGTTACCCGACTTGAGTAATATTTTAGAATCAGTTTTGATTCCCACACCTGTCATTCTTGAACTTGAATCACCAATATTAAGTCACATTCCATTGTGGAAAAATGAATGTGGACTTGAGTTTCAACTTTTTGACTTGGACCCACTTCCTGAACCTTTACTTGACTCCTGAACCTTTACTTGACTTAAGTCACTTTCCTAAGTGGTATTAGTTTCCGTACTTCCTAAGTCCAAGTCAATCATTCTATCTTTTCACACTCCATTTTGGGACAAGGTGGTTGACAAAATTGACTCCAAAATTAATTATGGAATTTGAAAATTAGTTAGGGTTAATTTTTTAATAAAAATCCTTCATGTATACATCATTTTAGTGGGTTATATTAGAGAGATTTCTGGTGGGTTCCTCCGAACTCCATGCAAAGTCGATTGGGCCGCATTTCGTGGACCAATCAGACCGCCACCGGAACCACCACCTTAAGGTAGTATTTTCCTTCCCTGTCTTCCTTTTCATGCATCTATGCATTAATTCATACATTGAGGACAATGCATGAGATAGGTGTGGGAGAGGGTTCTAACATAACTTAAGTTTTTCTTTTTATTAAAAAGAAGAATTTTTTTAACATTTTCTTTACTTTTAAAACTTTTTGAAAATAGAAACAATATTTTGACATATTTTTTGTAAGAAATTAAGTCAATTTTAAGGAATAGGAAAATAAAAATTAGGATTTCTTAAACTTGATCGAAATAAGATTATTTGTTTGATTTTTAGGGTTGGGAAGATAATTTGTCAAACTAATTTAGTCTTGATCTTTACCTTAATGAAATATGCACACTTTATACACTTACACACTTAGGGTTCAAAAACAAAAATTCTTATGGCTTATAAAAAAAAAGAAAAAAAATATATCTATGAAAGATAAATAAATCTAATTATTGATTAGCTAGGTGCTTTGGCCTAAGTAAGCCTTGATATTTATGCGAAAGATGATTAGATAAGTTTGAGAAAAATATATATATACAAAAAAATCCTCTGATTAAGCTGGGTATTTGTGCCTAATAAAGCATAAGTATTCACGCCTAAAAGTGGTTCATATAAAAAAATCTTTAGTTTTGTGGCCTTATTTGCTCGAGTCCTTAAGTCTTTGAGGTGTTTTCTCACCCGGTGCCCTAAGACCGTTTGGTTTGGGAGTCATCGATTAAAGGCTCGTTACATGGGCAGATTAGAAAGCCTAATAGAACTAAGGAATAATACCACCAATATATATATATATATATAAATAAATAAGGCATAAGAGTTAGAGTTAAAGAACCCTTAGTCAAAATTTTCACGCTCACAAGGTGCATATGACTTAGGGTAAAGTAATAGACTAGATGAGAAGTACAATTTGACTCCTTACTTTGATTGATAACAAATTTTTAAATAGAGACTAAGTTTAGGAATGAAAAATTCGGTTTTCCTATAACTTATAGATTACTTAAAACTTACAATAATATTTCAAATATTTTTCTTTCAAAATGTGTTTTCAAATACTAACATTTTTCTCTTTCTTTACGGATTTTGTGGGTGTAATCCACTAAAAACCCTCACGAGACAAAACTCGTCCTCTAGGAGTAACCTAGAGGTTTAACGGCTTGTTGCACATGCTCAGTGAATCACGTGACCTGCGAAAGTGGTCTAATAATTTTTTGTTTAGTTGTTTTGCTCGAGGACGAGCAAAAGATAGGTATGGGGGTATGATCGGTCGCTAATATTGCACATTCATTATCATATTCTCATACTTATTTTAGAATAAACTCTGCTTTCTCTTAATTATTATTTAATTTATTTGCAGGCCCATTCCTAAAGGAGAGGGAAAAGAAACGAGCCTAAAAGCCCATCAAATTCTGATTTAAATCAGAATTAATTCGAAGTCAGTAAATCAGGACAGATCAGGTCGGTTCAGATCAGTTGAAAATCAGTTAGAACAAATCCCTACAAATTTATCGGTTGAAGCCAAAGATCAAAGGCCGTTTCGTCACAATTCAGGAGATAAAACTGAAAATCCAGCTGAAGATAAAGTCATATCCCGAAACCAGGCTGCTCCACCCCTCAGCTGTGGCCACCTGGCCACAGAAAGGCCGTGGAAACGCGGCATAAGCCGCGGATCCGCGGCTTTGTTAGGGAGTTAGGGGGAGCGTTTTCTCTCCCTATCTTCATACGCCCTCCTATGTTGGGTTTTGCCTATAAATAGAGGATTTTTCAGAGCGTACAGAGAGGAGGCAGAGATAGAATTTAGTCCACTTTTTCATTTTTTGTAGTGTAGGTTTTTATTTTTCTTTTCATGTAATTTTCAGTTTTAATTTATGTAAATCAGAGGAGATCAGAGTTTCATAGGAGAATGAGAATGAAGCTTGTGCTGAGAGTGACATCGGTGTAAGATTTTCTTCTTTTTTCCTATTGTTATAAAATCGAATCTGTAGTTTTCCTTTTGTATGTACTTTATTTTTGTTCTTCTTCTTCTTCTCTACTTTTCTTCTTTTGGTACCAATTACTATCCAAGTGAGTCTTAAAACATCGAAAGAGCCTTGTCTTTGCGAGTGCCACCGATAGCTCATGACGATAGATTTTGAGTTTCATTCTGTATCACTTCATACTTGCAACGTCTTGATGATATAATGTAGAGGAGACGTGAATCAACTCTTATGGGCTATACGTTGATTGCCTCACTTCAAGGTAACATCATTGCAAAAGATTCAAGGTAAGCATTTGGCCAAAGGAGGTAAGTAACTTTTAGATTTTTTTCCTTTTAATTTTATAGTTTAGAACACCACAATCTACACTTCTTTTATCACTCCTTTTTTCATTTCTTTATGCATATCATTTCTAGTTTCTCCATCTTCTTAATCTACCATCTTCTTCATAATTTAATTTTAACTCCATCTTTCTCTTTTCTTTTTAAGAACTAAAGAAGAAATTTTAACCATTAAAGGTAGCATAAAAGAGATCTTGCTTAAAAAGCTTCCATCGCTAGTCCCTCCTTGTGGATCACGACCCGCATAGCCACTTGCTATAGCGGTAGAATTGAGCACCTTGCACTATTGTTATAAAAGTTCTGAAATTCTATATTTTTCTGCTGGTAAAACCTCAACATGAGACAAGGCCACGCGTCAAAAAGCGATGCATGGGCCCACCATATTACCGCAGAAACGTGTCATTTGTTGCATTTTCGTGCAAAACTGGGGACTTATGTCCTTGGTTTTGGTGCGTGGATTCGTCTCGCTTCGGGGACCTGCAATATATGCTTAGATTCGATTATTTGGGTCCAGATTTTCATCAGACACCCGCCAACGTCTAGATTCAATGCATCTTCTAGAAACTCTCTAACTTGGCCTCCAAGAGATCCAAATTTTATTACCTGAAAATGGGATTAATTAAGCTCTTATTACTTCTTTGCCCCCAGACTCTTGATTATCTGCAAAATAAACAAAACACAGTTAGAAATGATACTTTATTCATAAATAGGTAGAAAAATACGATATAATAATGCAAATTTGTAGATTAATCATGTGCGTGGTAGTGAGGGCCAAACGGGCAACCATCTCCGTCAATCTGAATCGGGCCAACCGGTCTGGTTTTCCTCCTGGACTGGCTGGAGGATGATGTTGCCATTTAGAAGACCTATGTTTTACAATTATAAACTCAGATATAAAGTTAGATAGTAGTACAATAGATATATATAAGTCAACACAGCAAATGAAGTACACAGCACATGCAACTAGCTCATCTCTAGAAATAAAGTACATATATGCAGCTAGATCTTCTCTAGATATAAAGTAAGAATAGTCATACAGTAATCAGAATACCTTGTTAATTTTTACTCTTTCATAGGGTCAACACAGTCAGTAGAAATAGACGCCACATTAGGATCACTTCAGATGGGCTTTACCTCCAAGCATTCAACTTCGATAATTAAATCGAATGTATCTCTTGATTTTGTGACAATAGGCACCACCCAAGGCTTATCCAATAGATCTGGCCCAAAGAATGCTTGCAATACCAGAAAAAGTAGAATGAAGGGACAAGTTTCTTATTTGGCCTTGTACAGTCAACAAGTGTGAAGCCATGTTTGTCTGTTTTACTCTTATTGTTATCAGGCCAGTCACACTCAAACAAAATGATCTTCTTGTGCCCCTCATTGAATGATAGTTCAATGATATTTTTGATCACCCCGTAATAAGTAATAACTCCTTCTCTCGGGTCAGTATCTTGCACACTTGCGTAGCTTGTCATCGTCGCCATTATAACAACTCCGCTATTCTGAGTACAGTTAGACTTTTCGGATGACTTTGTCCAAAATTTGAAACCATGTATATCAAAGCTTTTGTATATCTTGACTTTAAATTTAGGAGACCGAGACAGAGTTAAAAGATCTGCTTCTATTCCCATCTTTCATGCAGCCTATTTAGTTAAACAAGGTTATTTCACAAAATTATGAGAGTAAATCTATGCGAAAATATATAGTTGATAGCACTTACACGTTCTCGGAACCATCTTTGGAATTCCTTATCCTATACTTTTTGAACAAGCCATTTATAATTAGAAGCACTCATTGAGAATCTATCCTTAATGATTTTCTGATGTTTTCTGTAAGATATACATGACATGTTAAGACAATTCACAATTTTTTACATTTACGATATTTTAAAATTTGTACAGTATTTCATAACTAAGAATGAAAAGTGCAAGTTACTCATTTCTACAGCAATAGCAAGTGGCTATGCAGGTCATGATCCACAAGGAGGGACTAGCGATGGAAGCTTTTTAGTAAGTCTTCTTTTAAGATACAAAGTTTGGTTAAAGTTCTTCTTTAGTTCTTTAAAAGAAAAAGGAAAATAAATTATAATCAAGTTAGGAAGAAAGTGGTAGATTGAGAAGGTGAAAAAATGAAAAAATGGATTATTTACAAAGAAATTGAAAAGGGTGATAAAAATGGTTGGAGATTGTGATATTGAAACTAAAGAATAAAAGAAAAGAAAAACAACCTAAAAATTACTTACCTCTTAAGTGCTCATATACCTTGGATCCGTTGCGACGACTTACCTTGTCTTTGAAGGCAATCAAGCATGGCGCATAGGATCTTCCCCATTCTCGATCTACACTACGAATAAAAGGGCAAACTATATTAGCAAGAGAAGGGTTGTTCATCACCATAGGCCATCAAGGGCACTTGCAACGGCTAAACAGTCTCGAGGCTATCGGATTCTCTTGGATTGCAACACATCAGAGGAGAGTAAAAGAAAATAAGAGTAAAGAAAGAAAAAGAAACTTTGATTCGATTCAAATAACAATGAAAGAAGAGATCACTTACACTGGTATCACCTGCAGTACAAGCTTGCTCTCATTCCTCCATGAAAGTATCATCTCCTCTCAGTTACATAAAGAAAATAAAAATTACATGAAAGAAAATAAAAACCTAAGTTACAAACTAAAAAGAATAAAAATGTGGACTAAATTCTATCTCTGCCTGGTCGTCCCCATTTACAGTGAAAACCCTACCTTTTATAGGTAAAAACCCAGAGGGGGGAGGCGTAAGGAGATAGGGGGAGCAAATGCTCCCCCAACTGAATTGATATGGTCGTGGAAATGCGGTTTTGGCCGCGTTTCCGCGGCCATGGTGTGGCCAGGTGGCCACACCAGGTTTGGGCAGATTCTTCGTTTGGAGATTTTTCCTTATCTCTTGCTGGTTTTCCCGTTTCTTCATTAGAATTTGATAAAACGGCCTTTGATCTTTGGCTTCAACTGCTTGATTTGGCATGATTCATTTCAACCAGTTTTCAACCTCTCTGATTTGTCAAGATTTGCCCTGATTCACTGATTTCAAATTTATTCTGATTTAATTCAGAATTTGGTGGGCTTTTTGGGCTCGTTTCTCTTCCCTCTTCTTTAGTACTAGGCCTACAAATAAATTAAACAATAATTAGGAACAAGCAGAGTTTATTTTATAATAAGTATGAGAATATGATAAAAAATGTGCAATCTTAGCGACCGATCATGTAACGTACTCAATATAAGGGGAAATTTCATCACAGTTAAATAAGCAATGATTATGGGCGCTGTGCATTTCAGCATATGTGTGTATCCTGTACTGAGGTAGGAAGACACTATATTCACCAGGAACCGAGAAAATAGAAAGTCGACGGATTTCTTCCTCGACATTATGGTTATTCTTGGGCTCTGCATTACTCTCCATGTACCGCGAGCAGTAACTTAGGCATTCTTCTGTGATGTAACAGTCAGCTATTGAACCCTCTGGCCACCGCTTGTTTCATACATAGGATTTTAAATAACCCAATTACCTAAGGCTAACAGAAAATTCATGACATATTAATTATATAAGATTTAAATTAATTACAATAATCAATTAATTCATATTTCATACATAGGATATATACACACACCTTTCGACAGGATACATATATCGATGGTGTACACAACCACCAACCCTCACCTCTTGAGCTAAATGAACTGTCAAGTGAATCATCACCACGAAGAACGCATGTGAAAACTTCTCCTCAAGCTTGTATAGAATTGGACCAAGTCAGTGTGCAACTTCTCAAAATTTTCAACTCTATTATTGCATCAACCATCTGCTTTGGCAATCCCACATTGCGAACTGCTAGTGGAAGCAACTGCTGCATTAGTACGTGATAGTCATGGCTCTTTAGTCCCACAATCTTATCTGAATTAAAATAACGTGCAATATTAAAAAATAACCACTCGAAACTTTCACACCACCTAGAATAATGCACTTCGCCTTCCTCTGGACAGAGGATATCTGATGATACTTATGCAATCTCGAAACACATAAAGGATGTCGCGGACCTCTGGATATTGATGCACTTGGAACTTTTGGAGGTCGCTTTATTTTTTTTTTAATGTCCTCCTTTATATTGTCATAAACTTCTTGTTTTAGACCATCTAGCCACTTAAGCAATACCTCGCCAACATTCTTCTCGATGTGCATTAAATCTAAATTATGGCGAATTAAATTATCTCTCCAATATGGCAATTTAAAAAAGATACTTTTTTCCTCCCCTGTGTATGTCAGGTTCCTGTAATTCAGCCCAAATATGATATTAAGATTACCTTCGCTTGACAAGACATTCTGCCCTGTAGACGGGGTGGTGGAGGATCCTCTCTGAAACATTCATGCCCCATACAAAAAGTTTTCTTTGATCTGCACAACCATTCAAATACGGTATTCTCTACACAACTAGGATAAGCAAGATAACCTGATGTGCTCCAATCGGACATGATAGAATAAGCAGAGAAGTCATTGATCATCCACATAAGGTTTGCTCATATCTGAAAGTATTGTTTCATGAACGCATCCCAAGTTGATATCCCTTGACCCCATAATATGTTCAACTCATCTATTAATGACTGCAAGTAGACGTTGATGTTATGTTTTAGACCTGTAGGACCTTCAATGAGCAGTGTTATCATCATATAAGACCGCTGCATGCATAATCCAGAAGGTAGGTTGTAAATCATTAAAATGACAGGCCATGTACTGTAACTGATATTCATGTTTTCAAATGGATTGAACCCGTCAGTTGCCAACCCTAGCTTAACATTACGCGGCTTGAATAAGTACTCCACATGCTTCTTATTGAATTCTTTTCATGCATCTGAATCAGCAGGGTGCTTTAAGATCCCATCGTCACGACACTCCTCTGCATGCCACCTCATGTCCTTTGCTGTGCTCTCTACCGCATAAGGCCTTTGTAGCCTTGAAATCAGTGAAAAATGTCTCAGAACATTTTTAGATACTCTTTTTCTTTTTCTTTTTTCCAATGAAGAAGCCATACTAGATTTCCATCTAGACTCATTGCACACCTTACAAGCATTCAAGTTTTCGTCTTGCTTCCAGAATAACAAGTAATCATTTTTGCACTCACCAATCTTCTTATAATCACAACCCAATACTCTAATAAGTTTCTTAGTCTCATAAAATGAGTCTGGTATGTTTATGCCAGAAAATGCATTCTTCAGTAAATGTACCGCCTCTCCAAATGTGACGTCACTCATCTTACCCCTTGATTTGATGAGGTACAACTCTATTATGAACGAAAGTTTAGAATAGTTCTTACAGCCTGGGTATAGTGGAGCATGCTATTCTTTAACCTTCTCAAGAAAATCATCAGTCTTCGATGGAGGAGCATCATTTGAACCATCATCGGTCGGATCACTGGAATCCTCGTCAACTGGGTTATGTAAAAGTGAACTTAAAAATATGTGATAATCGACACCACCATAGTATACATCATCACTAGGACCCTGGTCATCACTGTCATTTCTATTTGGTGGGGGATGTTGTCTTGGTTCATTATGCAAATGCCACCGCTCAAGACGAGCGTAATTTTGATACCACCCCTTAGTTAGAAAATGAAACGTCTTCTCAAGCATTTTTTTCGTTTTTACAATCCCTACACGGACAACATATTTTATTATTAATAGCCGAATGGTGAAAAGCCAATTCTACAAACTTTCACATCCATTTTTGTATTTCACGTTTGTTTTCTCCAAGTGTACCCATCTCCTATCCTACTTCATTGTACTAGAGGATAGGCACTATTACACAACTAGCAATAAATATGTTAATTAGTTGTATATTGTGATTAAAGTTAGTTTGGACATAGGTAATGTACGTTGTTTGTTGAATGAGAATCTTGAATTCATTTGGTCGTGTCCGTGTCCTTGTTTGAGACCGTGTTTGCGTTGAAGAATATTGTTTAGGATTTAGGGTGATGGGTCCTATCCCTTTCAGAATTACATTGTATAGTTAGAGATATATACGTTTTATGTATATTTAGACTAAATTTCGGCAGCACCTCCCCGGTGTTCTCCAAGTCCACGTAGGGTAGTTGTGTCCCAGAGAACAAAGAAAGGTATTATCAAAATATTAATCAAAATACACACAACACATAGACAGTGTCCAACTTTACAATGCAATCCCAAACTTGCCCAAATGGTCAATCCAACAACCACCGTACATTACTTGTAATAACCACAAAAGATACAAATTAATTGCTGGCATACAAAAAGTCTATGAAGATCACATGTTCAAGATTCATCAGTTATTTGTATCAGAAAGTAGTTATAAGACAGGTAATGTTCGGTGTTTGTTGAACGGGAATCTAGAGTTTCTTGGGTCTGTGTCCGTGTTTGTGCTCCGTGATCGTGTCTGTGTCCGTGTCATGTCTGTGTCGTGTCTGTGTCGTGTGATTGTGTCTTTACTTCATATAGATATCCGTGTCCGTGTGGGTGTCATATGTTGGTGCTACATAACCCGTTTCGTGTGATCTGTGTCATGTTTGTGTTCGTATCCGTGTCCGTGTCTGTGTCCTTACTACATATACATATATGTGTCATGTCCATGTTCATGTCATATGTACGTGCTACATATTCGTGTCGTGTCCATTTCTGTGTTCCATGTTCGTGTCCATATTTGTGTCCATGTTCGTATCCGTGTAAGTGTTCGTGCTTGTCCAACGTGTCGTGTCAATTTCGTGTGTCTTGTCCAAGTTGTGTTCATATATCGTGTTCGTGTTCGTTTTCGTGTCCGTACTATATATACATGTTCGTATTCGTGTCCATTTTTGTGTGTCGTCTACTATTGTATAAACAGTTTCAATATAATAAATAAAATAAACTAGAACAATTGAAAAAAAATTAAACTGGGGAGGAGGGGAATTAAATACCTGAACTGAGAGGGAGGCCGGGGGCTGGAAGGATGCTTGAGTGGGCAGCCGGGGGAAGGGGAAAGCCAGAGTTGGGGGGCAGGCCGGATGAGGGAGGCCCGGGGGGAGAGGGTAGCCGCAAGGAGTGGGGGGCAGCAAGTCGGGGAGGGGCATCAGGCTAGAGGAGAGGGGGCAGCAGGCCTGGGGGGAGGGGCAGGCCAGGGGATGAAAGGCCGGGGGAGGGAAGGGGCAGGTCGGGGGATGGGGAAGCCAGGGAGAGGGAGCGGGAAGGCCGGGGGGAGGGAGGCTGGGGGAAGGGAAGGCATGCCAGAGGGACGCCGGGGGTGGGGTATGCCTAGGGAAGGTTATCAAGGGGAGGGGCACGGCAGAAGAGGGAGATTTGGGGGAGGAGAGGGAAAATTGGGGGAGAGAAAGATTTGGGAGAAAGGAGACGAGGGAATTCCCCATCAGAAGTACCAGGCATATTGCGCTGAAAATTCAGCACAATCTGTATTGCGCCAATATTTTGACGCAATATGTATTAACTGCGTTGAATATTCGATGCAAATTTACAGCCAAAATTATTCATCAGATATTAATTCATAATGCATATGTTTTGTGTCAGAAATCTGACGCAATATAACCGCAAAAGTTTGGGTGAAAATATTTGGTGGTAAAATTTTCATATTGCGTTGAAAATTCGACACAATATGTATAGTGATTTTTTTATTTACTGAGTTTAAAGTCTTATTTAATGCATTGCATCGAATTCTTTATAATTCAACGCAAATATTACATCCAAACTGTTTTTGACGCAATTTTTTCATTACAAATTGCCTGTTTTCTAGTAGTGTACTGGGATAATATGGTGACAGTAATGGTAACAGTAACTGTGAACAGTAACAATGTGAACAGTATAACCGTATAAATGGTAAAACAGTAGAACAGTACCACCGTGTTTTAGTCTGATAATACTTTTTAGTAGTTTCTTAGTAACATGAAATATATTAATAATAGTCATGTACTAACACTGTAATATGAAGCGTCATCCAAAACTAATCAATTATCCCATCCATCTGCACTAGGCTATATCAGTAACTGATTCAGCAACTCATAATATCAATAACATCACTTTGAATATCAAATATTGAATTCGTATCAAAGTAATCCGGTACAGAAACCGCAAGCTCCATAGACCAACAATACAGTTCTCTCCTTCTACTAGTCTACGCTAATCATTTATATCCATTAGTTTATACACATCTCTAAAGACATTAGTGTACCCAAGTCCCAGCAAATTGAAATAAAGACTCACCTACATCCAACCAATCCTCATTATACAACTCGATCAAGATAATCAATACACTCCCACTTTAATCAAGCTTATATACAAGATCCAAACACTAATGTAATTATCAGCTACATAAATATATAATCCACTAACTTAGAGAAATCCAATCTACACATATTCCTCATCTCCAAATCAACTTTACTCCAACACTCTCCCCGACAAATCCAAGTCCAATATCCAATCTTTTAATAAAGATACATTCTATTGAAGAGTCCTCAGTATCCAATTGAATTTCTGTCTGACTTATCACTAATAAAGAAAAAATGTATAATAGATGATCCACATAAGAATCCACACCTCTAACTCTGATCACAACTAATTAGTCTACAGATCAGATAAGATTACAGTCTAAATACATCTCATCTAGATCCGAATCAAAGTAGTAGAAACTAAAAAGGACTGAAAGAATATATCCTTAAAATACCGAGTGAACATATCCAACTAATTCAATCTACTCTCCTATCTCAAGTCAAACCATACTTCCATCGTGTCCACTGATCCAAGTATCAAAAGAGTCAACAAGCTCAAATATAAGTAATCATCAAACGTATATCTGACTATTATCACCAAAGTCTCACTCTCCTATAGTATGATAATTCATAAATCAATAATTGGTTGTTCCGAGTAGAATCTGAATTGTTAAAACATTCAAAATGAATAGTCAATCTTTTCTGAGATTTTTATTTCACTCTTTATCATTAAACATTCCATTCTATATGGTCCATCAATAACTAGAACTTAAATATCTGGAGTTAATAATCATTTACTCAAGACATGTACTAAAGCATTAAGGAACAAACTGGATAAATCAAAATATTAACACTGTTATACAGATAGTTAAGTGAACATCATATGACTGACATGCAAGAATTATAATTTAACATGAACAATACCTTAAATATAAAAATTTGATAGAACTAAAAGCATTCACATGAATTGATACGATAAAACACACAATAAAAATAACCAAAAATCATAAACACTCACATGAAATGATAAACTAATTCACGCAATCAAGATAGAGAAATAAATCAAACACACACATGAAATGGCGCGGATCTTGGTCTGAATCACCATTGGGTCTGCATGAACTAGTCTGGATCTTTTGAATCATCTTGCGTGTCGGGCCCATTGTAACGTGATTCTGGGTACTGGCACAGCAATAGATCACACAAACAGTTAGGTGTCACAACTGTAACACACACACATACACTAACGCACGTGCACACACCCACACTTATAAAATACACAAACACAAACACACCTTCGTGTACACACACGCACGCGCGCATAACACATGCAACACAGAGTGCGCTCTGTGTGTGTGTGAGAGAGAGAGAGAGAGAGAGAGAGAGAGAGAGAGAGAACCTGAGAGAGAGGGAGCGCAGCCAGGGAGGAATAGGCGGTGGTATGGCCATGTAAGAAGCACAGGGCGGCTGGAAGCTGAGGTGGAGGAGCGACAGTTGCCGGCAAAAAAGAATAAGTGGTTGTTGGTGATGATGGATAGGCACAATTGCTGGTAGATGCAGGCGACGGTCAGAGGTGGTGAGGAGGAGAGCTCAGACGTGTTGATGACGGAGTTCGATGGCTCGAGAGGAGGCACGTGGGTTTCGCGATGTTGTTGCGTGATAGGGTTGCAGGGCTTGGCGGCTGGCATAGCAGCTCGCGGGTGGATGGAGGAGATCGGCGAGGCTCTGCGGCAAAAAGAAGGGCATGGAGGAGAGAGGGTGATGGGATCTGTGATGATGCAGGTTGTGGTGGCATGCGGTTGTGTTGCTCGGAGGTGGGGAAGCTGGCTATGGAGAGGGTGTATTGGCCCAAGGGTACACTCTCCGATTTTATTTTGATGATTACAAACCACATGAAGTTATTCGCTACTAATAAAGTTCAAGTGTTTTTGTTTTTCAGATTCAAAGGATATTCTATTTTACTCTTCCTCGAAAGGAAGGCGTTCAAATCTCAAGATCACTTAAGGATTGGATTCAAGTTCAGATGATCAAGATTGACTTTTAGAGAAGCCCACTTGAGAAGGGCTTGAAGACTTATGGAGCTGATGTAAGAAAATATAATGTTTAAGTGTAGAATGTAGAATTGATGCTCAAGAAGTCACACACAAAATACAAGTTCTCATATCTAGTTTTTCTGTTTTGGTATGTTACAAGGATTGATTTTTGATACATGTCCTATATATTTCAAAATTTTATATCTTGTTTCAAGCATGTATCTCATGGCATATGTGTTGCCATATCACATTTTAAACTGGTTCAAAATATTTCAAAATTAATTTCACATCAAAAACTTTATTTAAAATGGTTTTTGGGTTTGACCGGTCGACTGACCGGTCGACCGGACCAGTGCATTGGAAATACACAACTGGCAGTTTGTGCACTATGCATGTGCATGTTTGTTAGACGACTGATCAGTCGACCAGGCGGTCGATTGACTGACAAACTTTTGGAGCACCCAAGTCTCTGTTGAGGTCGGATGACCAGGCGGTCGACTGACGCTTAACGATTACTTTTGTTTTTAGGCAGTTAGTCGACCTGCCGGTCGATTGAAGTCCTATCACAACTACAATAACGACTAGTTTTTAAAATTTTGAACTTTTAAGTTTTTCTCTAACGGATATATTTGCTCCTTTTGGGTTTATTTACCCTTCTATTGCCCTGATTGACCCTTTTAATGATATTTATCACTTGTCTATATATATAGTTCATTTGGAGAGGATTAAATAACTTTTGGTTTTGGGAAATATTTTAAAAAATTAAGTTTATTCAAAAGAGAAAGTTTTCTAGTTTTCTTGTTTCAAGTGCTCTCTTTTTCAAACCAATTCCTACAAGTTTTTGGCTCTTAAATTCATTCATTTCACCTGAATTTTCTCTCTCATAAATCTTCTTGAGCTTCAATTCTCATTCTATACTATAGGAAGTTGTAAAAAAGAGTGTTTGTGATCTTTGTGATCACCAAGAGCTTATAAACCTCATTGGCTTTGTGCTACCTCTTGTGTGGAAGATTGAGAGTTAGAGTTGTGTACTTCAATCTTGTGTAGACTTTGTAATTCCTTTGTGAAAGTTCCTCTATGGAAGATCCTTAGTGGATAGTAAAGCACTTCACACGATGAAGGCGAGGATGTAGATCTTTGTGCTTGAACCTTGAAACAAATATCTTGTGTTTGCGATCGCTTTCTCTCATGCTTTAATCTATTTGCTATTACTTACACTTTTATTTTTTCTTCTATTGCACTTGCTATTCATTTCTTGCATCATCTCTACTTGTCAGTTTTTACTCACTCAATCAAGAAGGCAATTGAGCAACTCAACTTATTGTCTATAGGAATATAAAAAAGAAGTTCTAGAGCCTTTCATAGGAAATTTGACTTCACTTCTATTTGAGTTTACATTTGCATCATTATTTTAATTGTTGCATTTCTGCATTCGATTAGCATTACACCTATTCACTCCCTCTAGGTGAACTTTCAACTGGTATTAGAGCCTTGGACTCTAGTTTTTGGTTTAACCACCTTAGAGAGATTCTCTAGCTAATTACTCACTCATTTACATTATTTGCTTGTTTATCATACTAGCATACATGGCTGAAGGTATTAAGACTCCATTCAAGTTTGATGGTCTAAATTTTACCATATGAAAAATTAAGATCACCTTCTTGCAATCCCTAAGAAGCCGGGCTGCAAAGGCGGTGACTAAACCATTTAGTGCACTCCATAGTGATGAGGACACTTGGTCCGAAATTATCACCAAAAAGTTTAATACTAACGCTAAGGCACACTATATCTTGTTTCAAGCCTTGAATGATGATGATATTGCTAGGATAATTCATAGCAAATTCTCCTACAAGATTTGGTCACACTTGCTGTCACATATGAGGGGACATCACAAGTCAAGAAAGCTAAGATTGATCTCTTGCATTCTCAATATAAATTTTTTTTTCATGACTAAGAATGAATCCATCGATGACATGATTACAAAGTTTACTAAGATTACAAATGGTCATGCTTTTTTAGGTGATAAAATTGACAATAATCAAAAGATGAGGAAGGTCATACGTGCACTTCCACCATCATGGGAGGTCAAGTCTACTACTTTGAAAGAGCTAAATAATAAGATAAAGATGGAGCTTTTTAGTCTCATTGGGAATTTAAAAACCTATGAAATGGGAAGAAAAGCTAAAGAAGGGAATGCAACCCAAAAGAAGAAAATCCTTGCTTTCAAATCCACTCCTACCATCTCTGATGATGAAGAGGATGACCAAGAAGATGATGAGAATTTTGTCCCTCCTTGTGAAGAATATAAGAAGGATATACAACAAGGCTAAGTTCAACAACCGAAGAAGATGGCAAGGGAGGAGGATAAGAAGATTGTTTGTTATAATTATTGGAAACCCAGACACATCGTTGCCGAGTGCCTGGAGACCAAAAGAAAACCCACAACCTCCAAGAAGCCTTACAAAAAAAGATCTCGAAGGCAAGATGGGATTCAGAGAGCGACTCTAAAGAAGAGGTGGACACGGCTAATGTGTGTATCATGGCAAATGAGAACACACCCAAGGTAACATCCGATTCTTCACTTGATGAATGTGAGTTATAAAAGGGATGAATTCAAAGAAGCATTTGAAGAACTTTCCAACAACTATGATTTTTTAAAAGGAAGTATTTAAAAATGAAAAAATAAAGTGAACTTCTTCAAATCAACTAGTTTCTTTTTTCAAAGTAAAGAACTTATATCTTACACACTTCAAAGAACACAAAAGATTTTGATGCACATAAAATTTCTTACAAAGCAAAATTTTCTATCATTGATGAAAATAAAATTTTCACTTTGAAAAATAAAATCAATACCTTGAGCAATATTTTGAAAATATATGAATTTGATAAAGCTAGATAAGAAGTCATGTTTTTAAATAGGTAAACTCAGAGGAAACCACATACTTATTATGTTTCACACTCTCACAATCATACTCACACACAAGTACAATCGCATGCTCTCCATACCACTTATGCACATGCTCATCAAACTCATACACATCATGCATTTTGAATGCCAAAGTGTATACACGCACTTATTATGGCCGCAAAGGTCATTTGGCTAAGTTTTGTTATGATAAATTAATGCATCTAATAGTCATGTATGGGTTCAAAAACTGACATTCTAGGACCCACGAAAATTTGGATACCAAAATCAACTTCTACTTTATATGATACAGGTACGCAATAAGGCTCCAAGTTATAAGGTGCGATGGTACCTTGATAGTGGTTGCTTAAGGCACATGACTTGGGATATCAATAACTTTGTAACTTTATCAAGGTATCATGAAGTTGATACCGTCACCTTCAGAGATGATTCAAAAGGTAAAATCATTGATATAGGTAATATCAAGATTGGCTCATCTCTTTTGATTGAAGATGTCATTTTTGTAGATGGATTTAAACATAATCTATTAAAGATTAGTCAATTATGTGACAAAGTATTAAGGGTTATTTTTTATTACTTTACTTGTGTTATTTTAGATAAGAAAACAAATACTTATACTCCTTTCAATTTTCGTGAAAACAATGTTCATATGATCGACATGCTTAATTTAGAATGCAATGCCACTTGCTTGAATGCTTTTAATGAAGATTCTTGGTTATAGAAAAGGATACTAGGCTATATTTCATTTGATTATCTATCTTGAATTAATTCTAAGAAATTGATTAGTCTCTAAAATTGTATATTTCATACCACATCTTCACATTTATTTACTATTAAATTCTGCTAATAATATCTCTCTTGCATGTTTCTAGGTCCATGGTGTGCAATAAAGAAGAAGACCCTAAATCACCATTTAATGGGTGATTAAAGGCCTATAATATAGTCATTGACTTTGGAGAGCAGATTCGTCAAAATCAGAGACTCAAAACCAGGAACTGGGACTTGCAACCGACAGGGGACAGATGAGACAGCGCGCGGCAGATTGGGTTTGCCCCCTGGCCCCCCTTTTCCCTGGTGCCTATAAATACCCCCCTGGGGTTCTTCAGTGAACGATATCCAGAAAGTAGTATAGTTTAAGGGTAGTTTTCTTCTCTATGTTGTAGTTTAGGGTAGTTTAGGTTAGTTGTTCTTCTTCTTTCTCTTTTGTATTTCCATTTTCTATAGATCTTGTAATAGGAGAGAGTGGTACATGTGTGAAAAGCAAGAGTGCTTATAATAGAAGGTAACAATCTATGAAAGGTGCTCTCTTTATCTCTCCTTATTTTCTTCTCTCTAACTCCTTTTACATGTTTAGCAAATTTTTTCTCATGGCAACTAGCTACTAACCACTAACTAGTTTAACTACTTACTTGATAATCCACATGAATCTAATAGTCTCTACTTGACCTTGCTCTTGCAAGAGCCATTGATGGCTCATGATGATGGATCTAACACTCTAACATCCTAACTCTCTAACAAGATAACATTACTTTACTCCATGCTTGCTCTTATTTAGTTTTGATGGTTTAAGTGTAACTTGTACTTGTTTTGTTGAGTTGGGATGTGATGAGTTACATATGGGTCATGCTTTGAAACGCTCTTGAACCAAGGACTAGTAATTGCCAAGGATATATGTGAGGCAATTATCACTAAGAGGTTAGCATATTGGTGGAGTCATTAGTAGTTAGTAGCCATGAGTTTTCTTTCTTTTTCACTTTGTTTTAGATATACAAACAAAAACCACAAACTATTTCTTCTATGTTTCCTACTTCTTTGTGTTTCACCGTACTTCTCTTTTCATTCTTTGTTTCCTTTTCTTTTCATTCTTTTAAATATTGAAGAACCGTTAACATACACGTAAACATACCGTGTAAGTTTCTATCGCCTCCTGTCCTTGTGAATTCGACTCGTTTTAGCCTCTATGCTATAACAGAAGTATCGAGGAAGCCAAAGCACACACACTTTAACTCTTGATTTCAAAACATACACTTTTTGTGTGCGGTTTCCCCCCGATCAAATTTTGGCACCGTTGCCGGGGATGGGAACAGTTTGATTTCACGTTTTTGTTAACTTTTCTTCTTTGTTTTTGGTGTGCAGGTCAAATTCTTTAGCATTACAGAAGTCCATACTTTCTCTTGTGTGGTTGGGTTGCAGGTCAAATTCTTTAGCATTGCAGAAGTCCACACTTTCTCTTGTGTGGTTAGGTAAATTCTTGTATATTCTTATATTCTGCTTCTAGTTTTTGTTTATATTACCTGTACACGATAATAATTTTAAGAACTAAAATACGGTAATTGGATGTTTTAAAATGGTTTAGACATTTGCATTTGGGACGTGTCAATTTTCATTCCAATATACTGTATTTTGTTCTTGTGTTGTTGTGATCTTGACGGAGGTGTACATGTTGTATTGCATAAACTTCAGTGATTTACTCGCTTTTTTGCATTCATTCTTATCTATATTGCATACTTGCACAAATTAAACTTAAGGGAAAAACCTAAGACAACATAAGGTGGGGAAGTCATTTCCCTCCCTTAGCCCAAAAATCACCTCCCCACTCACACAACCTAAGCCTAAATAAAACTTGCTAGACGTTGGCCCCTAGGGACATCTCGAACTTATTTAAGAGATTGACCTAAGGGGAAGTTGTTAGAAGTTGACTCTTATCAAATAGGTGTCCATGGTTGGGGATTGAGAGGCAAAACCTCGAAGAACAGTGGTTTGGCATAATTAGGCCCGTTGATCCGGCACGGATACCTCCCACTGATCTTGTCCCTAACTGGTCGATTAACTCGTGATCAGATTCTGACAATGTACCCCCCGTGGATAGTCTAACTAGTTAGGAGTCGTCTAGGTCTAAGTCAACCCTAGCATAGACTTGTTTTCTTTTTCTTTTTCTTTTTCTTTATTTGTTTGTTTGTTTGTTTGTTTTTCTTTCTTGTAAATTATGAAATGAATTTTAACAAAAATAATTTTTTCAATCATAATATGAATCCATATTTCACCCCGACCTCATTTGACTCGGATAACCCTGACCTGGCTATGTACAACATGAACTAACCATATATGCCGGGTTGGGATTATCCGAATCAATATGACTCATATCCCTAATCTTATGACCATAATTTTTAAAATAATTTCAACTCTTCATAGAGTCAATGGGGATTCATCTCTCCCGAGTCAAATTTTCAACCACCTTGTCCACAATATTCATTCTCCGATTCGTCTTCATATCCTCCTTTTCCTGTTCCACCAACTGAGGAAAAATCTAATTTGGAAAGGAGTATAGAAGCCATGCTTGAGTCCTAACAACAAATTTAAAATTTGCTCAATTCACAATCCTTCCCAAATCAAACTCCATATACTCCTTTTCTAGAACATCCAATTGAAGAAGAATCTGAGCTAGAAGAGTGTTTGGAAGTCTTTTGTGAAAAATTGCAACGATTTTAAAATATGTTGGACTCATCATCTCATCCAAATTTTCAAGAGTCCTACTCATCTTTTTCAGTCTCACTGATTCAAATGAACAACCATCAATACTGGACTTGATATGAAACTTTTGCGTGAGTCTGAGCAGCAATCGCAAAATCCGATGGACTCACAATTTCACCACAATTTCTAAAATCAACTTTCATACTCATCTTTTCAAGAAGAACCAATTATAAAAAGTATGAAAGACATGATTCTGACTCCAAATTCTGTTACCCCGGCCTATCAGTAGGTTAGACCCACTAATGAGCGAATTGATCAATGAGAGCGAGGAAAGTCTTTCTTATCGACCTTTGACCGATCCTTATATCCCTAACTCTACTGATTGGACCCAAGATCATGTCATTTTGGAAATCCAGTTTCAACTTCATCATATCAACCTGAACTTGACCAACATCAACCTCTTGACATTTTGGCAAGTTATTCTTTTCCTGAAATTGAACTTGAGCTTGAAAGTGATCCTGAACCTCAAGTTGGTGATTTCATTTCATTTTTTGATTCAATAATGAATCTGATATCTTTACCAGATTTTTTCTCTATTCTGAAATCAACATTGAATCCTGTACCAGTACTCTGTGAAATTGATCACCAATATCTTATGATCACACTTCATTAATAGGAAAAGTGTGTGAACATCAATTCTTTAGTTTGGACCCTATTTTTGAACCAATTTCGACTCTCATTGTTGACTCTCGACTTGATCTGAGTCAAATTCTTGAGTCGGTATCGGTTTTTACTCCTCATCCATTTGAGTCCAAATCTATCATCTCCCAAAATCACACTTCATTGCTAGACAAGGATGTTTGAAGAAAATGACTCAGTAATTATTTTTGAAATTGAAAATTACATGGGGATAAGTTTTTAAATAAGACCATTCAGTCAATCATTCTTTTACTGGGTCGCATTAGAGAGGTCACTGGTGGGTTTCTGCAAGATTCATGATATCTTGATTGGGCAGCAATGCTTGACCCAGTCAGACCACCACCAAAACCACCACTATGAGGTAATCTTCCTTCCCTCCCCATTCGTTTCATGTATATACACATTCACGATGCATTGAGGACAATGCATGAGATAAGTGTGGGGAAGAGTTTACTAACATAGTTAGTTTTACATTTTCTTTCTTTTACCATTTTTTAGGAACTTTTTAAAATTCTCTTTCGTAAAGAAACTCTTTTCATTTCTTTTCATAAAACTTTTTGAAACAGGATAAATAGTTTTGACTTATTTTTAAGAAAATTAAGATTATCTTAGGAATTAGGAAGACCTAAAATATGAAATTTTAAACTGAGTCAAAATAATAGATCTTGTTTAAATTTTAGAATAAGAAAGTAAATTGAAAAGATAATTTGATCTTGAATTTTTTTACCTTAGATTTATGCACTTCACACTTACACAATTTTTGGGATTGAAACAAAGATTGAAAATGCCATAAAAAAATATATTAAAAAAATGATGATAAAAAATACCACTTATTGAATTGAGTAATTATGCCTCAGGTAGCATAATTATTCACACCTAAAACGATGGACAAAAATAAAATAATCTCCTTTAGTTTTGTGGCCTTGTTTACTCGAGTCCTTAAGTCCGAGGGATGTTTTCTCATCTGGTGCCTTAAGATTATCTGGTTTGGGAGTCACGGCTAAAGGCTCACTACCCGGGTAAATAAGAAAGCCTAAGAAAACTAAGGGAAGAAAAAGAAAAAAAAGAAAGAAAATATATATATATAATATAAATAAATGGCTCGATATCCCAAAAACCTTCACTGTTCACAAAGTGCATATTTTTCTAAGAGTTTTATTAAAGATCAAAGAATCAATTCAATTTTAAATCTTACATTTAACTTATAACAAGATTTTGTATTTTGACTTAGTTTAAGGAAGAATAATTTCTGGTTAACCTATGACCTTTGATCACTTATATTTTCAAAAATACTTCAACACTTTTCTTTATTTCAAAAATGCATTTTCAAAATACTAACATTTGATTTCTTTCTTGATGGATTTTGTGGGTGTAATCCGCTGAAAACCCTCAGGAGACAAAACTCATCCCCTAGGGGAAATCTAGAGGTTTAATGGCTTGTTGCACATGCTCAGTGCAATCGCGTCACCTGCGAAAGTGGTGTAATAATTCCTTTAGTTATTGTTTTGCTCGGACGAGCAAAAGATAAGTGTGGGGGTGTGATCAATCTCTAAAACTGCATATTTTATACCACATCTTCACATTTATTTAATATTAAATTCTGCTAATAATACCTTTCTTGCATGTTTCTAGGTCCATGGTGTGCAATGAAGAAGAAGACCCTAAATCACCATTTAATGGGTGATTAAAAACCTATAATATAGCCATTGACTTTGTAGAGCTGATTCGTCAAAACCAGGGGTTCAAAACCAGGATTCGAGACTTGCAACCGACAGGGGATAGACGGGACATCGCACGGTAGAAAGCGTCACGCGCGCGGCTCTAGAAGAGCCGCGAAAACGTGGCCTGCGGCTATGGCCGCATTTTCGCGGCCGTACGGCCGCGACCGCTCCCGTACTTTGGGCCAAGGTTTGCCCCCTGGCCCCCCTTTTCCCTGGTGCCTATATATACCCCCTGGGGTTCTTCAGTAAATGATATCCAGAGAGTAGTGTAGTTTTAGGGTAGTTTTCTTCTCCATGTTGTAGTTTAAGGTAGTTTATGTTAGTTGTTCTTCTTCTCCTCCCTTGTATTTTCATTTCCTGTAGATCTTCTAATAGGAGAGAGAGTGGTACATGAGTGAAAAGTAAGAGTGCTTGTAATAGAAGGTGACAATTTTAAAAGATGCTCTCTTTATCTCTCCTTGTTTTCTTCTCTCTATCTCCTTTTACATGTTTAGCTAATTTTTTCTCTCATGGCAACTAACTACTAACCACTAATTAGTCTAACTTCTTACTTGATAATCCACATGAATCTAATAGCCTCAACTTGGCCTTGCTCTTGCAAGAGGCATTGATGGCTCATAATGATGGATCTAACACTCTAACATCCTAACTCTCTAACAAGGTAACATTACTTTACTCCATGCTTACTCTTGTTTAGTTTTGATGGTTTAAGTGTGCTTGTACTTATTTTGTTGAGTTGGGATGTGATGAGTTACATATGGGTCATACTTTCACTCTTGAACCAAGGACTAGTGATTGCCAAGGATACATGTGAGGCAACTATCACTAAGAGCTTAGCATGTTGGTGGAGTCATTAGTAGTTAGTAGCCATGAGTTTTCTTTCTTTTTCACTTTGTTTTAGATATACAAACATAAACCATAAAATTATTTCTTCTATGTTTCTCACTTCTTTGTGTTTCACCGTACTTCTCTTTTCATTCTTTGTTTCCTTTCTTTTTATTCTTTCAAACATTGAAGAACTGTTAACATACACGTGAACATGCCTGTAAGCTTCTATCGCCTCCCGTCCTTGTAGATTCGACTCGTTTTATCCTCTATGCTATAACGGAATATCGAAACGCCAAAGCACACACACTTTAACTCTTGCTTTTAAAACATACACTTTTTGTGCGCGATTTTTCCCGATCAGAAATCAGTGAAGAATATTCCTAATTTGAAATTTGAAGAAGACCCAATTTGTGATGTGTGCCAACTTGAAAATAAACCATGTCCTCTTTCAAATCAATCAAGGATATCATAACATTAAGACCTCTAGAATTGATAAATATGGATTTATTTGGTTCAATTAAAACCAAAGTCTTAGTGGTAACCACCTTGTTTTTATTTTAGTTGATGATTTCTCAAGAATTACATGGTTTTTCTTTTTATAACATAAAGATGAAGCTTTTTTACATTTTCATGTTTTCAGAAAAAGGATTAAAAAAGGAAAAGATTTTCTGATTTTTCGCTTAAGAAGTGATAAAGGTGGTGAGTTATCAGCCATTCTTTTATCACTTATTATGAAAAAAAATAGAATTAAACTTGAATTGTCTTATCCTAGAACTTCACAATAAAATAGAGTCATTGAAAGGAAGAATTGCACTCTCTAAGAGATGGCTAGGAAAATAATTAGTAAATATGAGCTCCCTCAATTTCTATGGGCCGAGGCCATATATACTTCATGTTACATTGGGAATCGAATTTATTTTTGTAAAAATTCCAATAAAACTCCATTTGAGATTTACTATTTAAGAAAATCAGATGATTTCTACTTTAAAATTTTTGGTTGCAAATATTTTATTTTGAACACTAAAGGTAATTTAAGCAAATTTGCTCCAAAATTTTTTGAGCCTATCTTTGTTGGGTACTTTAATACTAGTAAAACTTATAGAGTTTTCAATTTATCAATTGTGACTATTAAAGAGTCTATGAATGTAAAGTTTGAGAAATTTAACTCTTTTATGAAGAATGTTGTAGAGATTGATTCTTTAGGTGAAGATTTCGAAAGGATTTCTATGAAAAACTCACCGGGACAAGATGAGAAAGACAAGAAAAAATATGATACAAATAGTGAAGATCATGAATTAAAGTGGAGCCAACTCAACTACTTTCAAAGAATTAGAGATATGCTACAAGCTATCCCGAGGATCTCATCAAAGGTGATGTATCCAAAAGGGTAATTACTCACTCTAAACTCCATGACTTATGTGACCATTTTGTATTTATTTCTCATATTGATCCCAAGAATATCCTCGAAGTCGAGGATGACTCATATTTGTTAAAAGCTCAAAAAATTGATCAAAATCATGTCTGGCACCTTGTTCCTAAGCCTCATAAGAGACCAACTATTGGTTCTAAATAGATCTTTAGGAACAAATTAGATGAATCAAAAAATATTATTAGGAATAAAGCTAGGTTAGTAGCCTAATGTTACACCCCAGCTGAAGAGATCGATTTTGAGAAAACTTTTGCACCCGTAACACAGCTAGAAGCTACATGGATAACACTTGCATTTGCTTCTTTCAAGGATCTTAAGCTTTTTCAAATTGATGTTAAAAGCACATTTTTGAATGATTTTATTGAAGATGAGGTGTATGTTGAATAATCCCCTGGGTTTGTTGATCTTACACATTCAAATTTTGTTTTTAAACTTGAAAAGGCTTTATATGATTTAAAACAAGCTCCAAGAGCTTGGTATGAAATATTGAGTAGTTTTCTTATTTTCAATGATTTTGTTAAAGTTAAAGTTGATACCACCTTATTTATAAAGCATGTAGATAATGATATCTTGATAGTGCAAATATATATTGACGATATCATTTTTGGTTCTACTAATGAAAAGCTTTGTAAGAATTTTGAATCATGCATGAAGAAGAGTTTGAAATGAGTATGATGGGGAACTCAACTATTTTCTAGGACTCCAAATCAAGCAAAAGGGTGATGAGATATTCATCAAGCAAGCCAAGTATACAAGAGGGCTTACCAAGAAATTTGAGGTAGAAGATGTGAAGATAAGAAAGACTCCCATGGCTACCATAACTAAGTGTATTGTTCATTTTCTGACCCGCCTTAGATCTGTAAATCACCTAGAGGGGGGTGAATAGGTGATGGCTAATCTAATGGTCACTAAATGCGGAATTAAAAACTTATTAACTAAACACCACGTATAACACAAGAGTGTCGCCGGATTCCCCGTGAAGGGCTCTGGACTAACTCCTCAAGATTCCTCTAATAAGAGTTGAGGTGCCGCGTTGGCTCTCTTGGTTGAATACAAGTGTTAGCAAACAATCCCCAAGCATATATCAATAATCACACAATGTATATCAAGCATATAATGATAAAGACAATAAAGCATGCAAGATATAAACAAGTAAGAGATAGAGAGAGAGCAATCGCAAACACAGGATATTTGTTTCGAGGTTCGAGCACATTTGCTCTACGTCCCCGCCTTCAACACTATGAAGGATTTCCACTATAATCGATCCCAGTGGATCACTCGTGCCGCAACAACCTACAAGGCGAGTTCACACTTGAACTCCTTGGACTCTCTAGTCCCGTACACACCGCAAGCCCACAAGCTCGCTGAGGCCGCACCTCAAACAAAGAGTTCACACACGAACTCGAAACATCGCGAACCCGCAAGTCCGCCTCCTCAAATACAAGAAAGAACTCTTGGTGATCTAAACACTTTGATCACCATAAAAACTCTCACAATAACACTCCTATAGGTAGATATAGCAATGGATAGCTCAAGTGTTGTGTGAGAAAACAAGGATTGAAATGGTGGAGAAAACTCAAGAAACCACTTTTAAAACACTCTTGATAAACTCTCTTTTGATTTGAAAATATTGGCTCTAAAAACTTGTGGATATGACCACTGAAATGATTAGGAAAAACTAGCCCAAAACTCTTCTTAAAATCTTTGTAAAATAGCCCACAAACCCCCGATATAAATAGGCTAGAAAACTAGCCGTTGGGGCAAAAATCAGCGCTGACGGCTGACGGTCGACCTGCCCAGTCGACCGCCAACGTCAGAAATCTGACTGTTGGCAGCGGTCGACCGGCCCGGTCGACCGAGACCCTGGAACAGAGAACAGTCTTCTCTGTCGTCGACCGTCCCGGTCGACCGGAGCTTTCCAGAGAGCAGAGGCTCTCTGCGCTCGACCGGGTCGGTCGACCAGCCCTCCAGCAGTCCTGGCGTGCACGTTCTGTGCACGTCGGCGACCAGCCCGGTCGACCGACTTCAAGCTCGGTCGACCGGTCCGGTCGACCGACAGAAGCCAGGTCAGGACATTATAGGGATCAAAAACTTGGTCATTTTGGCTCAATTAAAATCCCATAAAATCATGAAAAATCTACAAAAATAGTTTTAACATTATACTTTGATAATCAAACATGCTTGAGCAAATCACGACATGTTACAAACAATTTGAACTATTTTTGTAACTTAGAAATTTTTGCTAAAAACAAAACTGTATTTTTCCCAAAATTGGTTTTCCAAAACTTCTCCAAATACAAAAACAAGATATTTTAAAACACTTTTAAAGCATAGAGTGTATGGATATGATCCACTACACATACATGGTGAAATATCTATGTTTTTGACATTTAAACTCTAAATTTGATTTTGGTTAAAACATATAAACTTTGAATTCCAAAAACCAAACCGGTATTTTT